>WEKY01014710.1:13813-33158 GCA_013390045.1 Picathartes gymnocephalus
TTTTTTTTTTTTTTTTTTAATTAAGGGGATTTTCATTAGGAAGATAAGCAATATGAGGATACATCATCAATACCTTCCAGAGCAAACTGGAATTTCATTTGCTATTGCTTGGAAGAAACTCTGTTTTCCATTTGTGAAGATATAGCATTTGTTGTCTTTCTAGTCAGACTGTTTGCCATATGGTGTAAATAGGATTAAGGAAACTGGAAAGATCACCTTGATATTCTGATGTTATGATTAATGCTATTGGGCCCATGGGGAAAAACATTTATATGAATAATATTAAGTAGTTTAAAGCTGATTATCTGTCTGATTACAAAAGGGACTAAAACACTGCAGAGTAATTTAATTGCAAAGATAACAGTAAATAAAAATTGCATGAACAATATTTTTGTTATCAGAAAAATAAACAGGTGTGTTTTCTTGACTCTGAGCTGTCTTAGCAAACAAGAGCTAATTTTTATCCTGTTATTTCAAGTCATGTAAAGACCATCTGTTCATTCTTTTAAATTCCAATTAGTACTATTGACTGATCTTCTACAAATGCTTCTTCTAAGCTTTGCCTCCACGAATGTTCTTCTTTGATAGAATAAACATGGAGGAAATATGGCTGCCTCCTTGAAGAAGATAACTGCTCTTCCCACTCAGATGTCCTTTTCAGCATCCCAAAGCACAAAGTATTAAGATATTCTTCTGAAACTTGTGTTCTCCTTCTGCAAATATATTGTAGCTGTTCTTAAACATTCTTAAAAGCTGTTCTAAAACATTCTTTATTGTGCATCAATAAAATGGATGGTTTGTTCAGTGCACGGCTAAGCACATAGATAAATAATCTACAAAATTAAGGAGTTATATACTTCTTCAGGGGAGAAGAAACTGTACTTTTAGCTTAAAACCTTCTTCCACAAGCCCATGCCCCCCTTCTTATGGAACTGAAATAAATAAATAAAAAAAGCCCAGGAAAAGATCATGTTAACATAAAAAGAATGGTATACATACAGTGAGGAATGTGCTAAGGAAAGATGCAGGGGGAAATTAGCTGCAGAATTATTGCCTTTCTGTTAAAGCACAAAAACTGGTTATTTTGATCCACAGTTTAGGAAAACTCCGGCTGCCCATTGGTAAAAAAAATTCATAAATGAATGAAAATATCACCTGCATTGATGAGAAGAATCTATTCTGTTCTTGACAGATGATGATCTGACATCATCTGCTTGTTCTAAAACGATCTCTCCACTGTAATAAAGCAATATCTTCGCAGACAAAGAAGCCTCTGTCACTAAAGCAAATCCATCAAGAATAAACAAGTGGTAGGTTATGCCTACAAAATTTGTGTTGCTGTGTTACACTGGAATGATAATACACATTACTGATACATAATCCTGATGTACAACAGTTGCAGAGGTTGAAAACAAAACTCATGCAACTCCTCAGCTGCCTTCTGGCAACAGGTGCACAGCAGGAAGACTATTTTGATGACCGGAGACTGACTTTACTCTGCAGCTTTGACAACTAAAAAATCACCTCTTTTTTATGAAAAAGAACAAATTGTCTAATAGAACCAAACAGATAAGACAACTGCTGAATCCCCTTATGCATTTTTTTTGCAAACTACTGTTCAATCTATATCTAGTCTTTACATAACTGAAGATTTGGTTGCTCTTCAGCAATTTATGCTGTCATTTCTCCAGGCTGGAAGAATGTCTTTCTTCATTAGGCATTAGAAATTTGCCACATAATTCCCTTAAGCCAAGAATATTTTAAAGAAAGATTTACCTCTCAAAAGAATGCTATTTAAGAATTGAGGTTATCAATATTTGTTAGAGTGTAGTTATGTCTTCTATAATAAGGCACACAATAACACTATGTTAAAAGTTTTAAAACTTGTCTTTTGCCTGCTGGAGTAGTTTTGCTCTGGATTTATATACCACCACTGACATAGCACATGTATCAGAAAATCTCCTACTTTTTGCACCAGATTCAGTATTGAAATCTTTCCAGTTTTTAAATTGATACATTATTTAAATTTCATAATGAAGCTGTATATTTTTCAGTATTTATTTGGACTAAGAAAAGAACACAGGATATTTTAATTACTAAGTCAAATACTTAAAAATATACATAATATACAAAAGTGAAGTATAATAAGAAAAATATAGTAAAAATATTATATGTATATAAAAATATATAGTAAGTAAACCTGAAGATTTTTACATTTTTAATGAAAGAGTACTTGTTACATAAACCTCTTTTAAAAATAATTTTTCAAAAGACCCTTGTACTTTCAAGTGCTAGATCCAATCATCCCTGTGTGAACCATTCTAACCCAGTGTGCCTTCAGACTGCAAAACTGTTCAAACTATGTTAAAAATGAGGTGGACATTAGCATATCTCTCAGGAGCACTGCTTAACCTTAATAACTAAGCTGTTTGTTGAACTTGGGACCACACCATAGGGGTTTATCTGTACATTTGTTCCAATAAGATAAGATTCAACACCTGAGACAGTGCGATTGGAAATTAGTTTTTTGAATTTCCCATTCTCAAGCAAGGGCAAATTCTCTTCTGCAGAAACACAGGAATACAGCAGTTACCTGCAGACTCTCAGTATATAATGTACCTTTCAAAGGAACACTTCTGAAACAGCACAGCTCTCCCAACAGGAGAAACCCCACTAGCTATTGTAAAGGACTGTGTAAAAGCCCGTAGGAATCCCACCTCCAAACAAAACAAAAAACCCACAAAAACATGTAGCAAAAGAACTGGAGCACCTGCAGTGGGACTGTCCTCAACTAAACCCAGCTAATAGCCTCCCCTGCAGCAGAATTCAGCTAATCCAAATTAGACTTTTACAGTACAATAGGATTAATTCCACTGAGTGCAAGGAGAAAATACCTACACTGCTGAATAAAACAAGGTCACAAAGTCCTCTGCCCTTAAGGACTGCCTAGGGGAAGGTGGCCCAGCCCACATCAGGTAGGTTGCAACTAGATGATCTTTGATGCCCCTTCTAACCCAACCATTCTATGTTTCTGATTTGTTTTCCAAGTGCTGGAAGGCAGTATGAGGACAGGTGGGACACTACTGGTGTTGCTGTGGCACTCATGAACTGTGTAAGCTAAGGAAAGCCAGGACTGGTGCAGTCCTTCCAATGCCATGCACTGGGAACTGCCTCCCAGGCATTCTCCACAAACAGCTCTGGGGCACTGTCTTGCAAAGAAAGGACTCCCTGGTATGGGCACAAACCATGCCAGGAATGTGTGGTAAGGATGAGCAGCACTCCAGTTCTCACACCCACCCTAAGGCCGTGCTTTACACAGCACACAGGTACTAGTCCGGAGTAGATACTTGGGTAAATCTGGTGGCTCAATGAAAAACAGAAGCAAGAAGAAGTTAGAATTTCTCTAAGAAAGAAGTAGATATGGGATGCATGAAGAAAAAGAGTGAAATAAAAAGACACAGACACTTAGGAAAACATATGCAAAGCTGATAGATCAACCCCCCACATTAATCAGGCTCTCCAAATCAATTTGTGTCTATTACGACAGTCTCACATGTGCAATACATAATAAAGAGGAGTGCAACTAAGCCATTTACTTGAAAATGACACAAGGTCCAAATGTGCACCACCACTAGCATTTGTAATGTTTAGAAATGAAGACAATTGTTTGGATCAGATATTGTTATTTTTTTACACATACTTTGTCCGTCCTATCATCAGCTGTTTGAAGACACTAGTTAAATCTGATATCAATGTCTTCCTGTTTTACACCCTGAAAAATTTGGAAACTGATAAGACATTATAGACTATTACCCCTTTTTGATTAAAAGGAAATTCTACTAGATAGAATACCTTTTTTTAAAAAATAAATCTGGTTTCTTTTTCTTTTTTTTCTGGTTCAAATCGTAATGAGAATCTTGTAGTTGGAACATAACTGATTGCACATTTTCAAATATGAAGAAACAAGACAAAATCCAAAATATGCAAAGAAATAAAAATCTGTGGGTTATTTTTATTTTCAGTTTTAAGCGTTGTGACTGTTTTCTTAACAGTACTCTTCTCTATTGCCATCATAGACCTGCCCATAGCATATAGTCCCTTTTGCGTTTAAATCCCAATAAAAATTATAAAGAGAAATTATCAAGACAAGAGAAGCTGACAAACTTGGTGGTTTGCTTGTTTTGTTTTGTTTTCTTTTTTTTTGTTCTTTTTTTTTTTTAACAGGAAATACTGATGCTTCTGTAGTCTCCATGCAGTTAATCTCTGCTAAAGCTCCTGCCAGAAAGGGAAGGGATGGGAGACGTGTACAAACTGCTACAGTGAAATGCACAAAGGGACACCTAGCAGAATTCATGTGCTCATATGTGTATGCACATGTATACACATCTCTCTGCCAATCTCTCTGTCATCTATCTATCCCCAGACTTGCTCAATTCTCCCCAGTCATGCCTTAAATTCTGTTTTTATTTACTAGTTTTATAGTGCTGGTACCATACTGGGTAGGTCAATTTCTAGAAGACTTTGTAGTGGCACTTCAGAAACCTTAAATGCTCTCTACTAAATGTTAACAGTCTCCTTTTATGACCTCCTCATACTTGAAGTCTTGATTGCTGTTTTCAAAACAATGCATAGTTAAATTGAATTCAAGTCTGAAATGACAAAGGAGAAATGGATCCAGAAGCCTCCCAAATTGCACTCTGTATTGATGCAGCAGCAAAGGGGTAAGGCATCTGATGAGCACAGTCAAAGGCAGTGTATATGATACCAGTTCCATAAAATGTCACAATCTGACCATGCTGTCTTGACAAGTATGGCTTTCACCTTTCAAAAATTTGTTTATTTAGCAATCTTCAAAGCTGGTCAAAGAAGAAAAAAAATCTCTTTAAGTGAGGATTACATGTCCCATTATATAGATCAAAATTTTTTCATGGCTCTCAGGATAGCTAGTATTTGGGAGTAGTATTTGCAGGTATAAAAATTTAAGAATGTCAAATGACCCTTCAGAATCCATAAGGTAGTAATGTATTACTGGAGGATTGCCTAATCGAACATGAAGCATTTGGCAAGCGTCAGGACGGGAAAGGGAAATGGACCAAGTTTTGTCAAGGAAAAGAAAAACTCTTCTTAAATTACGAAATGCCTCTGATGGCACAACATGGTTTGGAACTGAGTTTAGTGCTACCCTGTTGAAAGTCTCATCTGAGAGCTTTACAATTTTTGGAAAGTTGGTTCATTTTCATGCATGGTTTCAGTTCCTGAAAAAAGCAAAATAAATTGGTTCATTTACATGTATAAAGCCATTAAAAAATGGTGTGGCATGGACAGTCGTCCCTGGACATGTCACGGTTCACATATCCCGTTTGGGAAAAAAACTTCATGTGTACTTGAGTGTAAAGCAGAGGTCTACAAGTTTCCCTAAACCAGAAAAGATTTTACTGGCACACTTTCACTTAAGTTACTTCTAATTAAACTTCAAGTCAGCTTTCAGAGTCAGCTTTACTTTAAGCACCTTTGCATATGTTTTCTTCAGTGGAAATACCTGTCTAAATCAGGATATTTATAAATACTGTGTTTCAAGCTCACATGTTAAATGGTCATCTTAATTTAAACTTCTAACTTCTAAAAATGTGTCCTTTCCACAAAGCCATTCCAGGTAATTAATACACATGTTTGATGAGTTAAGCTGTGTGTAAAAGAAGAGTTTATGACTTTCCCATCTATTCCATTAATCCCCAATTATTCAAAGTTTTCCAAGTCTCAGCAAGAGAAACATTTATTTCTCTGGGAAATAATTATTTCTGTCCTTTCAAGTACACCCACCATATTCAGGAGGTTACAAAACTGTATTAAAGAACCTATGCTTAAGAATGAGTAATTTCCCTGGATTACATGTTCATTACAGACTGTTCAGAAACTCTTACACCTTAAGCCTAGCAGCACACTGCTGCATGCTTTTGAATACATTTTCATAGACAAAAATACCTCAGCCTCAGCTATTAGAATATTAACAGCATAGGATTAACATTTTTAATATAAATTTCAATAATCAGGCATTTTTCTTAAACTTGCCCTTTTTTAGTAAAATAGTTCCCAAACCCACCAATATCTACAGCATAAAGAAAAATTGTGTAATGAATATAAAAAGAACTTGAATTGTGTTGTAGTGTGCATACAGATGACTGAGTAAATAAAAAATAAGAAAAAAAAGACTGTTGTATTTTAGAGATAACAAAGAAGGCAGACAAAAGGCTCCTTTCTGGTAAAAATTTTCAATGTATCTACAGCTGGTCTGTAGCCTTGCAATCCATTCCTACACACAAAAATGATTTCTTCAAGTGTTTCCCCTGGTGGTGGAAGCGCAGGCAGAGGCCCAGCTGCGAGGTGGCTGCAGGGGGCCCTGGCAGGGGGCTCTGCCCTCCTCCAAGGTGCGTGCCAAGGAGGAGCAAAGGGGACAAATGACACCTTTTAAAGCAAAGATGAGGGTGGACAGTCCTGAGGCTACCAGGACAAACCGAATCCCAGGCTTTCCCTTCAGGCTCCAAAGTGTTTAACAGAAAAGTGAATCTACGCTCCCATATAAATTATAAATGATGGAGAGGATATTTCTTCATGAGTACATTTCTCATACATAGTCCACAGTGATTCACAACAAAGACAGCAGGAAGAATGAGTGGATCATGGCAACAGTTTTCATGTTTATGTGTAAAAGAAATGGGAGCAAATAACACAACCTGATGAAGATATTTATAGCTATACATATTTTTGGTTCATAGAATAAACATAATTTTAAAATAACTCCTAACTCAATTTTTTAAAAATAAGGTCTTTTTTCCTCTACCAATCTCATAGAGACCAGCAAATTCTTCCTAAAACAGAAATAAGAAACCAATTCAACTCAGGCATGACTGAAGCAAACCTGGGGACTCAGATATTTACCTTTCTTATTCTGATTATTGTTAAAGCCCCTGGGAAAACATAAAAAGAAATCAATGAGTTTAAACTGATATACGGATTAATACAAATGCCTACTTTATTCTTTTACAGATTTAAACTACACTGTGCTCTTGTACATGCTTAAGGTTTTCTCTTAAGATTTAAAAAAAAAAATCCAAGGACTATTCAAAGAACCAGCAACCGTGATTTGGGTTTGGTGGGGTTGTTGTTGTTGTTTGTTTGTTTTTGTGTTGTTGTTGTTGTGCTTTGTTTGGGGGTTGTTTGTTTGTTTTGTTTTTGAGAGTTATTGAAATAAGTATGGAAAGAAAGAGAAGGGGAAAATAATATGTAAATGCATAGACATAAAAACTGCAACGATGAAGCAGGTCATTTTATCAATTTCCCACGCATAAAAATATTTTCAGTTCACATGCGATTTCAGTAAATAAAGGTGATCTACTGTTAAAGCATTCTCATTTAAAATGAAAAATTTATTGAATAAATTTGACTTCTCTTTCACTTTGCATTTAACTGCAAATAAACTTCATAGTTTTAAGCTGACATAAGTATATTTGTGGACATTTATGGAAAAAATATCTCTGCCTATTAGATTATGACCTTTATTCTGTAGCATGCAACAAAAGTCTGCTGTTCTTTCTACTTGTGTGATGATGAACACCGCAAGCCACTGCTACAGTTCCCAGGCTGGTAAACAAAAGAGACAGAGAGAAGAATTTGGGTAAACCACTGTGAGTGTGAAGATGTCTGTAAGCATATACACACATTTTTTGCAGCTCTAAATTCAATTGCCCTGGGACAACTTGAAAGAAAATGTACCTATATAGTTTATAGGTTGAGAGAATCTTTATTTTTGCTCCAACCAGATGTTACTACTTTTCAAGCTTGCGACTTCTAAAGTATAGGACAGATTATTGTGTCTTATCCACAGTTTCTGATACTTTCTGTATTCCTGTATTCTACCTGTCCTTATCACTTCTCCCCTTCCCTTTGCAGAGTTTTAATCCTTTCAGTTGTATCTTTCAAGGGAGTAGCACTTTTTTTTTTTTTTAAAGTTTTTAATTTTAGTAGGTTTATCAGCTCTAGCCCATTCCATTATTCTCTCTGATTTCTTCAACAGAAGTTATTAGGTCTTTTGGTCTCCTCTGTTTCCTGAATCTAAGCAATTAAGTTTGAGCCAGTTAAACACCTCACATATTCTTTGAGTAGATTCCCTAGCATTTCTTAGCAGTGAACTTATCTGAGACCATGATCCCATTTTCTTAATCTCTCTAGCTTTCTTTGAGGTTCTACTCAATCCTTTTTCTTTTCTAAATAGCCTGAATAATTCTGTATCACCTTCAGATATGAAAATCTTTCTTCTAAATTACTAGTCAGACATCACTGAGGTTATTTCTGAATCTTGTGCTTGACATCCTACTGCCAGCAGCCACTTGTGAAGGATCTCATTGGAGTCTCTTTCAAAGTGAAAATGGATTATGCCATCAAGTTTCTCCTCATCCACCACTTTAATCTATTAAATGTTTATAAACAAGCAATGTGAGAATATTTGGTTTTGTTTTTCTCCCACACTACAGATAGCACTCTGCAGTATAATGCTTATATTTTTCATAATTTCACTCTCTATTAACATTTCAACTATTTGAAGAGTGCTTAATTAAGATTCCCTAATCTCTTACCAGAAAAAAAAAAAATTGTAAGTTTCATATACAACATTTTATGAAAGAAATATTTTTTACTATAGAAAACATCCGCATACATGTAAAATAGGAAAAAAAAAAGACTATATGCTGTTACAGTTAGTCAGCTCAGGAAGTTGTTTATTTTGTGAGCTCATGGTTTGTCTAGTGAAATTTAAAGATAAATAAGTAAGTCAAGGCACTAAGCTATGCATAACTACATATGCAGTAACATAAAGTTATGAAGCAAAAGAGTGACACCTGAAAATACCACTTCAACCATCAGAACAAGGCAGCGACTGTCCTAGACATGTTCTGAGGAAGGTCTATGCAACCTTCCCCTCATTGTTTTCCTTCTAATCAAAATCCTTTCTATACAATCTTTTTTAATTGTTAGTACAGAATTTTAAAGCAGTTTTATGGTAATCACTGGTGATATATATACTGCTGTTGCCTAGCACTGTGTTTAAAGAGAGTATTAATAGTCTGCTAAGATCAATGGGCTAATGTTAGCCCTACATAGTTAAAAAGAAGTATATATTTTTACATGAATTTTGAAGCTTTTGCCAGAAACCTGCCAGGCTTGATCCAGTGATGAGACCAATGTTCTTACTTCCAGAGAGACTATTTTCTCTAGATGTCTAAGGGTTGATTCTGGTCCAGCTTCCACAGGTAAGTGTATCATCATAAGTTAATGAACCTGGTTAAACTTTCATTGTTACCTTTGATAAGCAAAGGAACACTACTAACAACAAAATCACAGGTGGAAGGGAAAACATCTAAAAGTTCTCTAAAAATGTAAGTCACATTTACGTTATTAAGTTTTTTTAGATGTCCACAGCACTGATACTTCAGTCCTACTGCAAGAACAAGGACCATTCCGTTTTTCCTACCTGTTACATTTCTAGAATTTAAAAACCAAGCTTTGCCTTTCTGTCTATAAGTATATATATATATAGATATATAGATAGATACATAGATATATAAATATATAGATATAGATATAGATATATGTACACTTTTGGGTCAGGTGGTTTCTGTGATATGCTCCAGGGAGTGACCCTTCCCCTAACCAAATGAGTCCTGAATGATTCAAGCCCATCCTGCTATTTCTGAATTAGTCTGCATGCATCTTCAGGCTATATATAATTTGGCTGTAATAGGTATTTCACAAGGCTTCTCAACATGCTCAGCACACCATGAATAGCATTTCTCTTGCTACATGACACCAGCTCTCATAAAGGGCTTATCTGAGGTCAATTTAATTTTAGGGTAAGAGGCATTGTAACAGTATTTTAACAATTCTTTAAAAATTAATATTTCTATATGGAAAGGACATACTAAATGGCTTCCTTGGTACCTGTCAAGTTTTTGATTTGATGTCTGGAAGCTGAAAGTAACTGCTGTATACCAAAAAGCATGGCAACCCTCCCAGCCTGCTGGAGCCATCCCTGGGCCAGCCTGCAGAGAGACCTTGCTGATGCTTATCTGCAGACAGACACAGTTGGTCCACTCCAAAAGGAATTCCAGGAGTGATTCTGCATGCATGAAGTGTGAACAACCAGGAAGAACAGGTTTCTGGATTGAAAAATTGAGTGATTCAGACTGACAGTGTAGCTGCAGCTTCTGTGACAGCAGCATAAATCCATAGCACTGGCGTAATAGATTCCTCTCGTCGCACATCCCTCCTGCCTGATCTTGAGGGAAGGTTAAAATGTGTGACTCCAATCATAATTAAAATCCAATAAAGTCATCCTCAAGACTTCATTAGAATATGTAATAAAATATGTATTTATCTATAATTGTCTTGCTGCTTGGAACAATTACAAAATCTTCTCCCATGCAATCTACAGAACACCTAAACATTTGCTACTCCTCTTTTTTTAAAAATATGGGGTTATAAATAAAGTTATAACAATATTTTATATTTATTAATCTTATACATGAGGGCTAATATTTAATTTATAGCAAAGTTTTATTCATTCAGTTATGGTTATTGAAAGCACATCAATGTCCACATCTGTCAGCATTTTACATCTTTTTAAATGCTTCCCTCTCAGAAGCAGAAGCAGGATAATGACAAACTGGACCTGTGGGGTAACCATCAAAAGGAAAGAAGAATTCAGTCCTCTGCTGCAGAAATACCTATCAACCACTCTGAAGAGCTGAGAAGTTCATATAAAGTAAAAGACAGGCAACTAAAATGAAATATTTGCAACATTTTTGAAATTTTTAAGTTTTTTCACTGCTCATATACAAACTATTGATAATGCAGAATGAAATGTGTCTAAGAAACAAAACATATGATTAATTGCCCTGAGAGCTTCTTTAGTTTAAGAACAGATGCAGATTAGAAAGAGATATTTACATCTCTCATTTTCTCTTGGTCTCCAACATCTTTATAGACATCGTTGAGCATGTACCAATTTTTGCACATAAAAGTTAAAGGTGGAATTTACAAATGACCAGGAAAAAAAAGTTATTCAAGCAAAGAACTGAAAATGTGTCCTTCTAAAATTATTGACTCAAAAAAATCAATGCTATTAACTGGATTTAAGTGAATAAAAAGGTATTGAAAGCAATCAATAGAAAATGGAGCACAAAATTAGTCTTGAAGTCACTGAGGCATACATGGACTATCAATGTATGGGAAAGTTAAGTACTCTAAGACTTCAAAAGTACAGTTTCATGGCAATCTGGGACTAGAAGAATACAGTTATTTAAGAAAAATTTGAAAATAAATAACACAATAAAAGAAATATTGCATTGCATTGATGCAACTGACATGGCTTGCTTTGTTTCTGTAGGCATCTCATGGATCAGAAATGATGAACTTTTGAAGACTTAAGAAGAAATGCTAAATGAACAATCAAAAATGAAATCCTGCCAAACAAGACAGACTGAAATACTTATTTTCTATTCAGTTAAAACCTGAAGAATATCCTTTCTAAAATCATGTCTGGAAAGAAAATGACAAGTCTATAATTTAGAACAACTTTTTTAAAAAGTTTTAAAGGAATTTTAAAATGTCTTTCTGTAATTAAAGTTTAAATTAACTTTCTGCCAAGTTGGCAACAGAAACTATTGGCCTTTTTCATGTTAATTGGGGAAATATAAGTCATTTAAGTAGGAAATTACACTATTTATTGCAGCAACTGGATCCTGAATGTTGTTCCAATGTGAAAAAGTTGGAACGGTTCCTTTTGGTTTCAAAAGAGAACAAACATGGATCCTTACTAAGGGGTCTTGAACACAGCCTATGTTTTTCCATTAGTATCTTCAGTGGCCCCTACTTTATGAGATAACATATGCACCACATATATCCAATAATAATTTACAACAACAGAAAAAGCTCAAATAAGTCTCTGGGTGGGTTACGTAAAAGCTAGTGGATTCCGGAAGATGTGTAACCGTTTTGGAGAAATTAAGAAGAGTATGTTTCTGGTGTCACCAGGAAACTGAAATCAGATAATTTGTCCGGCTCTATGCAGCAGCACTGGGTTGCTCAGTACAAACACAGAAGGCAATGCTGTCATATTGGCAGAGCCCCTGGATGGCCTGGGAGCATAATATTTAATCAGTCCCAAATTTCACAGTAAGAGTAAGGACACAAGAGCTACTTTGTAAATGTAGTGTCTCCCACTGGATGGGAAGAAAACAAGGAAGAGTGGTATCCTGCAAGCCCTGTAGTTCCATCACACAGGAGCTCACTCCTCCTCAAACAAGGGGGCAGAGACATGTAGAAATTCTGTACTATTATCTGTTTATTATTTTTATTTTGCGATTAGCCCGGCAACTCAGCGATTCATGTTTCATGGTCTTCAGGTTCTCTGAAGCAAAGACTGAGCAGCTTTCAGTCCTAAGCTGTGCCAAACCCAGAATGCAGAGAAAATCTGAACAGTTACCAGTAAAGGTCACTGACTGGTGCCAGATGGTCACACCAGCAATGGTCATGTCAATAAATCTGTTTTTCTTTCTGACTTCAAAGCACCCAATGTACTTCCAAAGCACATCTTCAAAGCAAAGGCAGATATTGTAAGGTTTTACATTGCCCCTTACTTTTTGTTCTCTGCCTTTCCCCCCACAGATATCCCCACATATCTGCCTCTGCTTCATATTTTCACAACAGGTTGGGACCCCAGTCCTTGGCATGTCAGAGCTTCTTGGCTCCTAAACATAATCATATTCAGCAGTGCATGGTCTTACCTGAGCTATAGCAATTTGTGAATGTCCTAGGTATGAAAAATTCAGTGGTACAAAAAATTGTATTTTTGGTAACATGTTCCACTTGGTTTTCTGACATAAAGTCACTGAAAAATGTAAGTTGAGAATTGATGGTCAACTTGCTAGCTCTAAACTCTTGCAAACCAGTTACTTGTGCTTCTCTCTTTTTTATATACTACAAGTACTCATATGATCTTGCATTTTGGTATGTTAAATACCTAACATGACTATTACAAGAGAGAAATACTATACTATGTTAATTTGCCTGACACATGAGACATTTAGTTTTCAGACTTTCTTAATTTTAATTTTGATATATGCTATTAAAATAATGTATGGCTCATACAAGAATATGAAATCTGTACCTAATGGACTTCAGGAAAAATTGTTGTGTCTTCCGAAATCTGCTTCAGCAGCTGTCTACACAGCAGGAGGAACAAGCTTCCGCATTCCAGTAACTGCTAATTACCATTGATGCAGAGCCCTATCCTATGGCACTGCCACCTCACTTCAAAGCAATGCAGGAATGGCTGTGGACAGGACCCAAACTAGTGTTATCTCTGCCTTTGGGGGAGCATTGTGGGTCCACTGAGTCTGGGGACATATCTTTTGCTGAAATTCAGGATAACAAGGTTTGCCTTCAGATTTCTACTTGATATTCTATGGATGTGTCATCTGACCCCCACATGATTTTATAGTTGTTTTTAACAAAAATATATTTTTTCACTCCTATAAGCATTCCACCAGGGCTTCATGTTTAATACTTTTTATTTAATATGTTTACTAGCAGTCACATTCTTTGGTAGGAAGCCTTTTGTTTACAATCCAGAATGACACCATCAGGTTGTAGAAGTCCATCCTGCACTGTCTCTTTCAACAGATCCAACATGGAGCAGTCAAAAGTTATTTAGCAATTGACATTGACATAACTTTGCCACAAGCAACTGAAGCAATTACAAGACCTGGGATGGGTGCAGCTGAAACACCTTGATAAGAAAGAAATGAAAAATGACACATCACATAAACAGAATGGTTTCATCAGTGCAACACTAAATCAACATGTATGTTTCTGGCACTCCCCATTCTTTCGATAATGGAATAATCAAAAAGAGAGGAGGACTGATATCCCCAATTTTTTCTGACAGACTGGAAATGAACTAAAATAAAGCATGGCTGTGCACTGTCATTTGGTTGTATTTTAGCCAAGACAGTTTCAATTTAGTGCTCCATAAAACACTTCATATTTTAGTCTAGCTTGCCTGTGGCTGGCATAAGAAGATATTCTCTTTTTTGAATCTTCCCTTTGTTCCCTAAAAAAATCAGTATTTACAATGACCACCGAAATCAGGCAGGATATCACAACAGCAACAGAAAAACAAATGAAATTTGGAAAAGTTTACCTGATGTTTTGTCCCTTGTGCAGACAGTGTATCATCTGAAGAGTGGCAAGAGTTAATGAGAGAAACACAACACTCTGACCACTTGGGCATCTCTGTACAACAGAATTAGCTGTTTCTCCCTTCCTATTAAAAGAATGAGATCTATCCACAAGAAAGTGTTTATTTCTGGGCCACTTCAGTTTAAAAATAATTTGGTATTTGTTAATTTGTCTTCCAAGGTTAACCACAAGTATCATTAGATGAGTAAGCTGATTTCTCAGAAGAATTTAACATTTTTACTACTTCACTGTCTTTTTCCCTTTTCACTTACAGTATCAGTAAAGTCCCTTTGATAGCATATCCAGATGAAATGACTTCTCATCCTTCAAATGTTACCACATATGACAATTACAGCAGCTTTTGTGAAACAGTAAGGTGTTTTATTTCAACACAAAAGGCAAGCCTTACTTTTAATATTTCCATCTACTACCAGGCAAAGAGATCTTCCTATTTATGATTTTCTATTGCTGTAAAACTATGCAGTGAAATACCAGTTACAATAAATAATGAGAACTCTTTATTAGAGAAGGTTTCCAAAGTTGTGAGTAGCAGAAGGAATGCACAGTGGCCCTTGCAAAGTGATCCTTTCAAGCTGCAAGGATAGAGCCTGATAAAAGGAGGCAAAACTAAATAAGTCCGTAGAAACTATTTACTGAAGAGAAGCATTTAAAGACAGAGTACAAGAGAGGGGCAAAGTGCAGTAAGTGGTTTCAGTAGAGAAAAACAAAAATTTGGTTCAGTGTGTAAATAATGTTAAAAATCTTCATGAAAGAATCCAGCAAAATATTCTGATGACTATAAACTTTTTCATAACAACATTTTTACATTTTTTTCTTTTGAAATCAAATGTGCATGTTTTTTAGGTATTTCAGTGGGAAAGTGCATAGGAAACACTGCACATATTTTGATTGCTACCTATAATGAGGTATTTTCCCACTTACTGAATTTTACTGCTATTAAAATAAGAAAATAAGAAAACTTTAATCCTTCTCATAAGGAGAGTAATAATTCAAATTCAAGAATTTAGAAAGGGCCATAAATAAAGCTTAATAAAACTTTTAAAACACTAATATATGCCTCTAGCAGGAACTAAATTTTGGCTGATGTCTCACAGCTACTCAACTTACTGAAAACACTGATTGTAATAGGAAACTTTAGCACCACTGTCAGCTCTGACTACAATAAATGCAGCCAGAAACCATAAAACTTCTAGTACTCACTTTATTTATATGGATCCCTTTTTATATTTACCTCTGTATACAAAGCAGCTATTGATTTCTGCTGAAGATTCACTCAACTGACATGCCCCTTGCTTGGGCACTAAGCAATATAAATACTGTATCTTAAGATGGGACAAGAAACAATCTCCATCATTGTTTATTACATTATCAGTTACAACCAAAGCCTTTTTTCCTTCTAAAAATGCTCTTGCCTCATTGCACCAAACTGGTGTACAGAATTTATGAGAAAGAATGTTAAAAGGGAGTGTTGAGAGAATACTTAGCATCAGAGATTAAAATTACTTTAGCTATCATTTATTCCCGAGGTTTCTTTCATCATCATTATCATCTTTCTCTTCTATACAATGATTATGATAATGCACCATAGTTTTAGTTCAACCCCCTGAGACTGACACTGACCAGAAAGAGAGCTTGCTTGTATTTTCAGTGTTAATTTCTCCACTAGGACAAACAATGTCTAAAACCATTATTCTTTTTGTAAAAAAAAAAGAACAAAAAACCCCCCCAAACAACAACCAACCAAACAAAAAAACCAAACAAAAACAAACAAAACTCTCATTACAGGCAGTGATATAAGATATTGAGACATTTGAATTCAAGTGCATAAAGTCACTACTGGACTGTATATAGAATAGCAATGTTTTCCTTTATAGAAAAGGATCCCAGGAAATTATGTTAACTACACTCAGCAAAACAAAAGAAAAACAGCTCACCGTGAGATGTAGGTAGATAAACTTGGAAAGGGCACAGTACTGGAAAAAGAAAGAATAAAGCCTCCCTCCTATGATAGAGGAGAACAAGAAACTCTCTAATATAAACAATTGCCTTAAGGGGTAGTCCATGCCCCATTGCAGATAGTCTATAACCCTAAATTCTGTAAGTCTGATCACTTTGCTCTTGGTGTAATTTTTGAAGTAGCCCAACTCAGGTTTGGAGAGGAAAGTGATAATACATATGAAAATTAGTGTGGAGCTGACTCCTACTCATTTGAATGGCCTTAAGGAACCTAAATTATGCCTTGGACATGCTGCTTCCAGTGTCTAGGGACATGTATGCTACCCAGTTAAAACTGAACTAGTAACCTAAACTCTCCTCATAGTCTCTGAAGACAAATAGATTGGTCTAAAAGGCAATTAATTTATTCTAAAATAAGAGTTCAAATAAGGAAAGGCTTTTAGATATACCTGCACTCTTTACCTGAACACCTCCCATAAATTTGGAATAATACCTCCAACTCAGATAATCCTGCACGCTGGAAATAAATTATCATAAACACTACTAGGTGATCTGGAAAGAGTCTTCCTCAATCTCTTCTGATAAAAAGCATGCTGCTGTTCATAAAGATGGTCCTGTCCTTGAATCAACTACTTCAATACTAGGAAGGTATGTGAGAGAAAGAAAGTGGGGAAAAAAAAATGACACAATGTGGTACAGATATTTTGCTTTCAAAATTTCCTAATACAATTTGAAGAAAACCTAACATACAAATTAAGAAAACGTTAAAAGTATTGATCATTTTAATAAGCACTTTGGCAAACACAAAGCCAGCATGTTATCGTTATAGAGTTAGTTAGCTATTTTGATGCCTACACTGATTATTCATTATCAGAGTATTTCCAGGGAAACTCAGATTCCTGTAATATGTGTTAAGAGAGAATCTATTTTGGTGATTTAGGATGGGATTTATGACCTAAGATATGCGCAATGTAATTTATATCTGTGCTAGTCACTGTAGGATTCTTGCATGGTTGATGGGGAGAAACAGGCAGTGTGTCAATCTATAGTCAGATTTAGAAGACTATTTTAGGATGCAGTGAATCACACTCGAGAAGTTCTGTTGTTCTCCACAGATTATAAGAGGAAGTATAAGAAGTTAAGCATGATTAACCCGGATGCAGACTTTAGATATCTGTGTTCAGTTACATGAATTCATCCACAAGTGGTGCACATACACATTTACACATCTCGGTGTTATTCCAGACCTGCATAAATCAGCCAAAAATATTTCATCTCTTAATTAATGAACAGAGGAGGCCTGTTTATTTTTCTTAAAGCAGTATTTCATCATGCATTGATATTCTAATCTATGACAAACATATTTGTGAGCACTCAATTCATCCCATTTCCTTTAGCATATCTGTATTTTTAAATGGAGCATGGCACAGAAGCATACAAAACAACCCTAAAGGACACAGATTAAATGAAGTTGGTTCAGCACCAGCTCAAAAAAAAAAAAAAAATCTGAACACCTTAAGTCCCAAAAGCACTCTAAATTCATTAGCATGGTCCTAGTTAACTATGCTGTCTAGCAGGAGTTTTGATGAGTTTGGATTCAGTTCTATACCAGCACAACTGTATTGCTTCCAGTTGTGGAACCAGTTAAGTCAGTTCCTCATTGCAGTTCCCTGCTCCATAATTAGTTGTATGGCAGAAGAAAGCTTAGTGACAAGCACAGCAAAACAGCCCACTGCACCAAAACCTAGCAAGAGACAAACATTTCAGGTGATACAGTCTGTGTTCATCAAACCTTTCTACATTCTTAAACTAAAAACTAGCACATCCTATACCTCTGCTTTTATTTCTCCCATATTTATTTCTTTTTGGAAAACATAGAATGCATTTTCAACTCTAACTTCTTCAGCTGGAAAATTCATATTGCTGTGAGTCAAGATCTGTCTGAAGGAAGTTAACCAAAAGGGAGAGAAATTTATGAAGCCATCAATTGGTATAATATTATAGCTCTAGAAAGCTTATCTGTGGATAGATGGAGGATACACGGTCAGACAGGATGATGCCACAGAAGAGGGAAAGGGAATGGTTTGAGTAGCAGGAAAGAAGTAGATACCCTGATCAGCTCTTCACTTCATTATTATGAAGGCAGGTATGCACTCTGCCTCTATATGGGTGCAGGGTGCCTAAGACAGACATCACTCTGCTCAGCCTGACCCATCTCTTATCCTGATGCCAGTTTCCCTTTGTCTCCCCACATGCAGTCAGCAGTGGGGGCTGCCTTTTTGGAAAGGGTATTTCTGCCATTTTTGGTGTCTCTTTGTTCCCATGAACTTCATGAGATCTAGCAGTTCCATATCCAGCGATTATTTGCTGCTATTTATTTGACTGTTGCTGTTGTGCATGTTAGGAAATTATTATTTTTTCACTTCTATCTACTTGTATTCATTCCTTATTGGTGGAAAGGGATTGGTTGAAACTAAGGGGAGGTAACTCATTTTAGTGTCCACCTCTTTAAATTGTCCTAAGCCAACACAGACAGATACTCATGCTCATTTTTATCACAACTCAAAAGCATGCGAGTAAAGAAACTATGAGATTACCCTCACCAAAAGAAAAACTAAACTTTGTCAACAGTAATAACATTAAAGATGCTGTTATAATGAGAACTTTTGAAAAGAATAGCTTCTGTTCAGACTGCTGATACAGACATGATATTTGTCTTTTTAGAGAGTATTTTCCTGATTTCCAGTAGATCTGTATCTAACTTGCATTTGTTCTATTGTATTTTGACAAGACCTCTGAAGTTTTCTCTATATTATGCAAGTCCAACTTTAATTTGAAGAGAGAAATCCCTATCAGCAGATATAGAGAGGTCTGTGCTCTTCAAACTTACCATAAAGTCTATACATCTGAGCAATTAGGAACACTGTTTTCTCAGAATAAATAACATAAAACAATTTTGTCAAGCAGAAATGAATTGAAATTCATAAACTTCTGCTTTTATATTTTATTAAATAGATTTTTCTTTCGTACGTTATTACAGTAAAACAAAAACTACAAAAAACACACAAAAACCCCA
>WEKY01014711.1:0-19019 GCA_013390045.1 Picathartes gymnocephalus
GGATTTGACTCCCACTTTTTTCTCAAGCACTCCTCTAGGGTGGCTACAGAGGATGTAGTTTTATAGCAACACTGAAGATATCTACAGATGGGTATCACATAGATATTGATGTGTCTGGCTACTCACCACATTATACTTTAAAATTCCTTCCAGATACTACCTTCTACAACCAGGACATCCTTGGATTGCCACAATGACTTTATGAAGGTTTAGGATACTGACCACTAAGGTAAAATAGTAATTTCTGAAGGTTTTACATTTCACTACAGTAGATTTTTCTTACTGATAGTAAGAAAAGGGGCAGGGGGGTGGTGCCTTTTCACTGGTGAGGGTGAGCCTGGGGACCTCCTGCACAGCTAAATGATAGTATGTCAGAAGACTGGCAAGACCAAAGAGACATCAGGATTTTGTTTAATGACAGCACTTTTAAGCCCTTTTTTCTGCCTTGGTCTTCTGAAATGTTCAGCAACTTGGCTTAGAAACAAACCGAAGATGACAGCATGTACATGGAGAACTCTGTTGCCTTCTTGAGCAGAGTACAAGAACATGGTGATGAGAGCAGCAGGACCTGACCCAGATAAAGCTGGACCATCCTGCTCCACCAACACCAGAGTGCCAAATCTGCCCTTTCAAGAGTGGTCAGAGTAAGTCAGCATTTGAAGAATGTAAGATAGGTGAACATGCGTATTGCTGGGGAAGTTCTAGCATGTTTAGAAAAACTGTCAGCAAGCTACAGTTATGGCCTACCTGTAGAAGGCTGTAGGATCTTAAAAGAAATATGCAAAACATGCTTCTTCATAATGAGTGGTTGGTGAAGACCTCAGCCCACAGCACAAGATAAAGGGAAAGGAAGTGAAGAGGCCATGAGAGATACTAAGTAGAACATTTACTTAAAGGGATCTCATCTCCACAGGTGCTTCTGTTCCAGGCACAGGAAACACAAAACTATGTGCTAAAGGTCCTAGGACCATGAAAAAAGACAAATCTACATGGATGCAACAGGTCACCAAGCAAACAGAAGGAAACGGAACTATTTGGAACAAAGCGGTAGCATCAAACACATTTCGGGATGTACAGATATCACAAGCAAATAAAGTTATATATTTGACGAATTACAGTGTATTTAGTCTGATAGAGTTTTCCACTGCTTCAAGAAAGGTAAATTGAAATATATACAAAATTATACTGTCAGAATACAAAGGGATGATGGGTTTCATACAGCATATTCCAGCACTGAGTGCATACACTTCTAAATTAATAACTGAAAAGCTTCTTGCGTTTTATTTGTGATGTCCCAAACACAAGAGAATTTGTGACTATATAAGGGTGTGTAGAGAAGAGACTGCAACTGACATTCTAAGCAAAAACAAGCAGAGCAAAGATAGGCATGATTGTTCCAATAAACATCAGACAATTTTGCAACGCATGTGCAAGTCTGAACTCTCTCCAATTTTCAGACAGCTATATAAAACAATCCCATCCAAAGTCTTTGATATTTAGATTAGGATTGCTTACTTCTTTTTACATCACTGTCACTGTTTAACAATTAAATGGGACCCCCTGGGAGAAAAAAGGTCAGACACCTTTTTGTAATGAATCAAAATTACAAATATTTTATTGGGAATTTAGAATGTTTACACTGCTTGAACCACAGAAGTTGCTATTTTAAGTGATCACAGAAAATGAAAAATAGAATTATTTTACACAGCTATACAGAACAATTTAAAAAAATCCTTTAAACATTATTTCAGTACATACAACATTCTCTTGCTAAGCCAGCTGTCTCTTGATTAAGAGTTGTTTGGGACACTGAAATGTCACAGCTCACAGCAGATGCTCCACAACCATCAACTTTTGCATTTGATTCTCTGAGGTGCAGCACCAGTGTTTCAGTTCAGTTTAGGCAGAATTCAGAGCAGCTGGGGAACTAAAATCTAACTGCTATCTGAAGGCTAAAACATGGAGTTGTGATGTAGTTTCTTACAAGTTGTTATTTTCACCTTGAACCATTCTGTGTGAACTCTTCAGACCACTGGGACAGATGACTCTTATTCTGTCACACCGCTCTGGGCAAGTACATCGAACTCCTATAAAGAGGCCTGTGTCTCTGTGAAATTGTTCTGCTACCTGTGACCCTACTAGAGAATTAGAGATCCTTGGACTGGATGTTTTGCCCCTCTTTTCCTATGTTTTCTAATCAACTCCTTAAAGAAAACCATATTTAGCTTTTTCTCTCTTTTTGTTCAAAGTAGCAAATGTCAGATAGGTCAGATGTTGGGCCCTAATTCTGCTCGAACTGAACTGGATGGTTAAACATTTACTGATCTCTGTGAATGGAGGAACAGACTTGTACTGAGGATTTCAGAAAACACTTGTGTGGAGTAATAAAAGACTTAATCTTAGAAGTGTACAAGAACAGAAGTTTTGAAATTTGTTGTAACAGGAAATGAAAGCTTCAATAAAAATGCTGCTTTGAATAATACTAAAAAAATGACAAAGAGTGTACTAATATTTATATATGAACCCAGAAAGGGGGCAGTATATATGACCTTTATTTGCAAAACCTAAATATCTGACTTAGCAGGACTTTAAATAATGAATTAGTCCAGGAAAAAATTAAAAGTATGTTACACAGTTGCCAACAAAACAGCTATATTTTAAATAAAAATAACAATAATATACATGTACAATATTGTAACGAAATAACTTGACGAAAATAACACTGATCAGTATCAAATCTAGGATTTCACTTATAATCCATCCTTAAGATGAAACACATTTCACAGAAATAGATGCAGGTAGGGTGACATGAAGTGATAGTCATGACTTACTGTGAAAAAGTTACCATGAAAATTAAGGTAAAAATGTAAAGAAGGAAACCTAAAATAGATTTATATTCACGAAAGTTCAGCATTATAGCAGCTGAGTGGACGTGCTGCAGCAGGATGGTAACAGCAACCTCATGGTAAACACCACACACGCTTGCACACACACTCACACACAAACACACACGTGCCCATGCTCAAATGCATGTGCAGAAGTACTCTTCAGCTTGATTATACAAGCATTCACTTACCAGCTTTTGATGGGCACAACACCAGGAATAGGCCTCACCACCCTGTTTTTAGCTGTCTGCAAGGCAGCTGTAGCCACCTAAAGTCAGAAACCCATCTCAAGTAACATCAGCTGAACATTTTAATGGAAGCTGTTTTCATCCTGAGCCCATTTAAGGCACTTTAGTAAAAAAAATCTGAAGTTAATCAAGATTGGAAATAAAGGTAAAAATCCTTACATGTGAGATCTGGAAATTTAAAATAAAAAAATTCCTGAGATTTGATAAATAACTTTATTATAATAAAATACCAAGTCTATTGAAAACATGTCTTTTATAAAAGCATGTTATATGACAAATTTTCTTGAAAAACTCATGTCCTAGTGCATGAAATATGTTAATAAGTCTTTGGGGACATCTGTAACAAATTAATAAGAAATGAAAAGTCAAAGAATAAGCTGTCATGAATATACAAAACATGCATTGCTCCCGGCAACACATATCATGTTTACTACAGGCATCCTTATCTTCTTCTGTTCTTACAGGGTCCTGCCCATATCTTAATACTTTAAAATTAATTACATTTCACTAAACTATTTACAGAAGCAGAAACTAACCACACATCTTCTTATGCCCATAAATATAAAACTACAGAAGTAGAATATATTTTAAAACAGTATGAAGATGAGTATGCTACACAGTACTGTTCTCTAGAAGTACAGTCCATGAATTATTTTCTTTATGAAAATTTAAATCTAAATGAAGATACAAGTTCAAAATCTCTCTTTTTACCTTGGTTACATTTTTTTCCTAAAAGATTTTGCCCCAAGACAGTAGTTGGATTGCAAAAACAGTTGTAAATTGTCACAAAAGTATCTCCAGTAAAGAACCATTAGGCTCTAGAATGCCCACTTTTTACACAGAATAAAGTCCATTTGTTTTCGACTAAAAATACCTGAAATAATAGCCATTGTCTGTATGTTTCTACTAGTAATAATTTTTTGCTTTTGGTGTGTTTTTCTCTCCTTTGCTACCAGTAAACACAAACACTCATACCCAAAGTGCTGGCAAATGCACTGAAGACTCACAGTGGCTACAGAAAGGAATTTATAGAGCCCTTGGGAGGTTCCTTATGACAATAATAGGTAAAAACAACCATCAAAGTAAAATGAACTTTTGGCTTTACTGCATCCTTTAATATTTTCAGTCGCTATCTCTATAATATACCTGATAAAAATTCTACTTTTTAACGTTTAGACTTCTATTACAAAGTATTTCATGTTTTATTTAAAAAAAACTCACAATAGTGATGGTGGTTAATTTGCTTTATAAAAGATAATACATTGAGTTATATATAATAGTGGCTTTGATCCAATTAACTTGATATTATGCTGCTTAATAATTACTGTGACTTCAGTTCCTACAACTGTTACAGAGAATACAAACGATCGTTTAACGTACAGGAAGTGGGGATCATTTGGAAGTGCTGATTCAGAAGTATTCAAGTGCTAACAATGACTTGCTCTTGCTATGCTTTTCTTCATGTTCCATAAATGATGATTTCATAAATGTCCATGACTTTCAATGTGACACAGTTTTAGGGCAATTTTTTTAATGTTCTTTTTTTTGTGCAAATACAAAACTAGATTTTTCTGGATGTTACCATCTTGTTAAAAGTAATTGCTACTTTTACTTAAAAAGGCACCAGCATTATTAATGTAAGAGAATATACCTTTTATGTTTGTTTTATGAAGAGCTGTACTTGTTACTGGAGCGGAAATTATCATATCCATGATCATTAGCTTTGAACTTTAAACAGGATTGCCTTTCCTCCAGGGACAACAGATCCTTGGATTGGCACCAGCAACACAAGCATGACTGTTAAAATAAAAGAAATAAATATTTTACATCACTCTGTTTTTACACATGTGGCAAAATGCACTGAAAAGCTGCCCTTCCTCAGGGGTAGAGTAGGAAATGGCAAATGTACAAGCTGCTGTTCTGGGATTACAGCACAAAGCAAAGAAATTGGGTTCAACTCTGAGCTCCTCCAATGCCTCCATTAGCAACCCTACTGCTGGAGTGCAGTAAGAATTTTACTGAGTAGTTATATATAGGAACAGCCACACACATACCCCTTCAAATCTGGTCTGCAATTCTAAATGCATCTGAAAATAAAATTATGACTACTTGTTGTCCTTTCTCTGATAATCCTTCTTGGGGAAAAAAATGTATTCACATCTACGCTTTCTAAGTAAGATGCTGCTATTTAGCTCATTGTTGTGAGGTGGGAAAAAGAGAAGTAGAAGAAGGGTGAAAACCTATATACAATTCATAAATTTACTAGATGTACTGCAGACTTTTTCCTCATGCTCCTTTCTGGCCTTTGGGTGCTGGAAGTGCCTTCCTCACACCCACTTACTTCCATGCTCAGGATGCTGGAGATGTCTTACATGCTCTCAGCTCCACTGACTCTTTCAGGGAGCCAGCAGCATAGACAGGGAAGACAAGACCAACACTAAAACCTCTCCAACCTGTGCTGTCACAATTATGTGGGAAATACATTAACACTACTAGATGTAGAGCTGACTGGCTTCTGACTGAAAGATGTTTTCATCTTGCTAGTAAAGAATTTAAACAGCCAAGCAATAACCCTAGCTGTGGCCAGTGGTTAAATGCTTGGTAGGAAAACAAAAATCAAAGAATTTGCCATAGGCAATGTAACGACTCTAATACAGTATCTGAAGATGTAAAGGTTCACAAAAAATGCCCAAATCTTCATGTTTTCCAAGCAGACATGAAGGCTGAAGGACTGATGGGCTGTGAACCATATGCAATCCGTAGCCTAAAATCCTTTGTGGAGAATTAATGCCCAGTTTGATTCACTCAGACCAAGCCAGAACTATGAACAGGTCTGTCTCATAAAACATTGGTGCTGGAAAGGGACAAGAACAGATGTGCACCCTGTGTCTTACATGACTGATTGAAGTGCTCCGTCAGGATGAGGGAGCCCAGGGTCAGCACCCTCCCTGTCAGGATGCAGAGGATATGGCTACGTGAATCTCTGCAGCACAGTCTGAGTCTGCTTCGTCAGTGCTCTGGAAGTAGCTGGGTGCCAGCTTCAGTCCGGAAGTGATGTAGCACTGATTAGCATGGTCCCCAGAGGGTTTATTGTACACACTTTTGCTTTCTCTTTTTGCTCCCATCAAACCTTAGTTCCTTCCTGTTGCGCGAAGAGAACATTCACCATAACCCAATGAAAATTTAAAGTAAAACTTAATGACTGTTTAAAACACTTTGTGCATGTTAAGGAATGAATTTTACTGCTGACATAATCTTTCAACCAGACGAGCAACTCCCAGCAGCCACTTACCTTAAAGCAATTTTGGAATCTTTTGCTCACCAAATACAGAGCTATTGGATTGATGCAGGAATTCAGTGAAGCCATGTTAATACCGATGTAGTCCATCACAAGAAAAAAGCTGTGTGGAAATGAAAGTGAGACACTTCTCATTTGTTTCAAAAGGCTTAATAGAAGTTTACAACTATGGAAATTGGACTCAGCTTCACTCAAGGTTAGCTACTAAATGTAATGGTAATGGGGCATAAATCAACAGGATTAAGTCATGCAGGTAACAGTTATACTCAACAATAAAGTCTGAATCAGAAGGCCATTCTCATGAAAGTAATTTCAGAAGATCCAATCATCTTAACTTTTGGAAGAAGATGTTCACAAGGTTTTTTTGCACAAAGTGCACCCTGGCTGTTCTGTTGAAAGGGAAAACAGGGAAAGCCCCCTTTTATTCTCATAGCACCACATGACAGAAGAACAGTCCCAAAAACGATCAGGAGGAAGATGGGGAAATGAAAGGAAATTCCTTCAAAATGTCTCTGCCACTGAAGTGAAACCAGAGGGTCCTGGATGAAGAAGCAGGGACAACTCTAGACATACACAGTAAGCTAGTTCAATAGGACATCCAAATATGCCCATGGAAAATGTCCACAATATACAGGCATTTTATTTTTGCATTCTCACCTTAAAAGTTCACATCTGTTGGGGTCCTTCTGATCATAAATAGTGAGTTTCAAGATTCTGCTTAAGTGAAGTGGAAGCCAACACAAGGCAAAAACAAGTACCAGACAGAATACAGTTTTGGCCACCTCACGTCTCTGAAAAAGAAAATTAGACAGTACAGCGTTACAGTTCTTCTGTTTCTCTGGATTGTTGTTGTCTTCTAATATCCAAATGTTTAATAAACAAGATAAAAAAAGCCTATCAAAATAGGAGTTAGGAAAACATTAAACAGCTTATTTTCTTGGAATATGTACTCAATCTTTTCTATTGTTTTAGATGTCTCGCACTGATTCAACGTATCTCTTATTGCAAGAAGTATGAGTAATAATATGAAAAATCGAGGTCATGAAAACATTAATTTAAGCAGTAATTTAAATTAAAATTAAGAACATATTTGTCTCCCCGATCACTTTCAAATACCAGCTTGTTTTCAATTGCATTTCCTTATGCTTTGATCTCATGTCTTATTTTAAATGCCCCAAGAGATTCCAATTAAACTTCTAACCAGGTAAGAGGGAAGAAACACAAATATACATTATAGAACAAATACAGTTTCATTCTAGTGATGTCTGATGTTTGTGTCTGGTGCACTAGTAACTTGGAATGTATGCTGGAAAATGTTTTGTTCTGCTAACATATACTGCTAACCTCACTAGGGTTCAGCAAGAAGTTGCTTCAAAATAATTAACAGTTTATAGCACCACCTTCTAGACTAGAGCATGACTTTAGTTTGCATTACAAAATAGCCAACTCTCATTATAGCAAAGAAGAAATAAAACCTATAAAACCTGAAACATTAAAAATGAACAAGAAAGAAACAGTTTTGTGATTGTCAGTTAAAATCTTAGGTTCCTGAGGGCTCTGATATATACATATGTATATGAGTTCAGCAGCACCACTGCTAGGAAAGTTCTCTTTGCTTCTAATCTCAAAGTCATACAAGAACAGAATGATGTGGCAGAAAAATCAATAAAGTTATTCGTTATCCTGTCTACAGTTAGAGATTGCACAGGAATAAATTTTTACCTGTTTTAAGTGGTCATTTAAAGCAATCTGCATCCCACTTTTCTTTCGTAACATCTCACAAGTCATGAGAGTATAGAAAAATGCTGTGATAGCCAGTGGCAAACAGAAGTAAAAGCTGAAGAGCCACCAGTCTTTAGCTTGCTTGTAAAACTGTAAAGAAAAAGGCAAACCAGAAACCTGGTTAGGGGTTAAATGCTGAGCATTTTGCTAAGTGTGCTGTAACTAATCGGTCAGCCTGTCCTGAAAAGAATCTCTGTAAGGTGTACATTACAGGTGAGAAAACAGGACAAGACAGCAGTACGTTCAAAGCCTGCAAAAAATCAAGGATTTCTGAATGCTCTTCTTTGAACCAATATGCTTCAGAAATGTCAGTATTCCATTTGAACATTATATTCAGCTACATGTCACATACACCTGTGCACATTACAATCCACACAACACTGCGAAGATCCAAGCAACTCTTCCAGAGATTTCATAAATGTTAGCGACTTACCATCATAAAGGATGTTTTCTGCGTGGGGTGAAGCAAGCAGATTCTAAGATATCGTCCTCTGTACTCCATTGTAATCATGTCAAATGCAATAGCTTCTGGAACAGCCAGTATCACTGATATGACCCAGATCAGGACAATTTCCACAGCAGTCCACTTTGGCACTCCAATTCCTTTAATGCGACTCCAAGAAGCGACTGCTCGATACCTGATGCAACAGCACACATTTACAAACTGAAAATATGAGAAAACCAACCCAGTTTAACTGGCTTAAATTCATCTTATTTGAATTGTATCAGCGGAGTGGAAAGGTGAATTTGAGCCAATGCCCATATAGAAAAGAAATTAGAGATTTCAACGAAAAATGGGTCTCACCTATCTATACTGAGGGCACACAAACTCAGCACTGTGATGCCCACCGATGCCTTTTGAATGAAGGGCACTAATTTGCACATTTCGACACCAAAGGGCCAGTCCTCTGCAAGTAGCTGTGAAAAGAAAACAATAACTATTTAAAAAAATCATTCCCAATGCTGAAACATGGAGTTTTGTCCTGACTGTTTAAAAAGACATGTTTTCCACCATGTCTTGTCCTATGAAGACAGGCTGAATGGGGTTTGTTCCGACTGGAGAAGAGAAGGCTCCGGGGAGACCTTGTAGCAACTTTTCAGTACCTAAGGGGGACCTGCAAAAAGGCTGGAGAGGGACTTTTTACATGGGCATGTAGTGATAGCACAAAGGGGGAATGGCTTCAAACTGAGAGAGAGAAGGTTGAAGTTAGACATTGGGAAGAAATTCTTTACTGTGTGAGTGGTGAGGCACTGGAACAGGTTTCCCAGAGATACTGTAAATGCCCCATCTCTGGAAGTGTTCCAGGCCAGGTTGGACAGGGCACTGAGCAACCCGGTCCACTGAAAGATGGCCCTGCCCATGGCATGGGGGTTGGAACTAGACAACCTCTAAAGTTCAAGTCAAACCATTTTCCAATTCTATGCAAAACTTAGTCAAGAAGAACCTTTTCACGAGGGAGTCCCTGAGGTGTGTGTCCTAAAAACGAGACAGTAGCTTTGTAGTCACTCCCTGATGGGGCAAGGGTATCCATTAAGTCTTAATCCTGCCTCCTTAAGCCCTGCAAACTCCACTCTTTTTGCTTCTAACTTCATCACCCCAGTGTTTATGGTAAAAACCGACAGAGTAAGTGAGGATCTTCCTCATCTTTGAATTGTCTTTATCTGCCTTGAGTCTTCATTGCTTTTCTTACATGTTCCAAATAATGCACCCTTGACCAGAAATACAGAAAATTACTTGAGGCTGATCAGAACAGGGAGAAAGCCAGTAGGTGCATATCTGGAGTGGAGTTTATTTGAAGCTTAGTGTCTAGGCTCCATCAGCTGAGAAGTCAGGCAACACTGGATAGAAATGTATCCTGCACAGTTTTTAGCTGACCTGCTGGACACTTAGAGAGCGTAGGCAGATAGTTTGATCTAAATGTTTTGCAGCAGGTAAAGGCAGATCAGATGAATCACTAAAGGTCTTTATTGACCAGTTTTCCAGCATTCAGTATAACAATAACAAAAGGACTATCTGCACATTCAGCATGCCTGTATGTGTTAAGAAACAGAGAAAACAGCACAATGAATTTCAGGTTGGCTCACTTAATCTTTGAATCACACACTTTAATGGAAATCCTGTCACATCCCCAGCTGCACATTTTATCTGATTTTGGGGAAAAGGTTTACTGGACACAGAAAGCACCTTCCTCACAGCTGATTCTATGAACAGACAAATGTCTGTAGCCTCAGTTTAGCAACATTTAACCTTTGAATTCTGCTGTGAGCTTCTTTAATGGTCAAATTCACAACAGCAGCAGCCAAATCTTCCAGTTTTCATTAAAACAACATTCTCCACAACAAGAGTTGTGCCAAGAAATAGACGCAATTGTTATACAGAAGAGTAAACTTTTGGAGTTTCTGTAATTAGTTAGATTATCTAAGCCCATCTCTGTTTTTCATAACTTTCTTCAAATGAGGTCTTTGGAATCTGTCACAGATAGAGGGCTACAAAATAGAAAAGGAAGAATGAGGACTACCCAAATGAGACTGGAAAATCTTTCCTTTGGCTCTTGTCTCTTCAAACAACTCATTTAAGAGGGTTGTAAGAATAGAAGAAATAGCTAATCATACTGCATGGATGTTTCTGGGAAGGCTACAAAGTCTCTAAAAGGCCACAAAGTCTCTAAGGAGGGTTCTGGACAGGCTGGATTGATGGACCAAGGCCAAGGGTATGAGGTTCAACAGGGCTTGGGTCACAACAACCCCACGCAGTGCTATAGGCAGGAAGAGTGGCTGGGAGGTGGTTGGAAAGATCTGTCAGAAAAGGTTCTGGGGGAGCTAGTCAACAACCTAGCTGAACAGGAGCCAACAGTGTGCCCAGCTGGCCAGGAAGGCCAATGGCATCCTGGCCTGGATCAGAAGGACCAGGGCAGTGATTGTCCCCCTGTATTTGGCACTGGTGAGGCTGCACCTTAAGTGCTGTGTCCAGTTCTGGGCCCCTCACTGCAACAAAGGCATTGAGGTTGAGATGTTGGAGTCTCTTTAGAGAAGGGCAACAAAGCTGGTGAAGGGTCTGGAGAATAAGTTGCATGAGGAGCAGCTGAGGGAGCTGGGATTGTTTAGTCTGGAGAAAAAGGGACCCTGTTGTTCTCTACAACTGCCTGAAAGGAGGCTGTAATAAAGTGGGGGTTTGCCTCTTCTCCAAGTAAAAAACAACAGGACAAGAGGAAATGGCCTCAAGTTGTACCAGGGAAGGTTTATATTGGGTATCTGGAAAAAATTTCACTGAAAGGGCTGTCAGGCATTGGAACAGGCTGCTCAGGGAAGTGTTCAAAAAAAGATGTACATGTGGCTCTTGGGGACATGGTTTAGGGATGAACACAGTACTGCAAGGTTGACAGTTGGACTTGACGATCTTAAGAGATCTTTGCCAATTTTAATGATTCCACACCTGACAGAAGCCAGAGCTGCCTGCTCACATTGGTTTGGTTCAGCAAAGTCCTTAGCAAACATATGTGTCCATCTAAGGGTAAACATTTACATGGTACATGAGAGTTTTTTGAAGAGTCTTGATATAATTTAAATATAATTTTATTTGAACACAAAGCAAATTAAGAACATTTCATGACCATGGGCTTTTGGAAACTCTATGAAGTGCCCACCAGTATTTTCAGATACCAGAATTCCTCCAAATACTTGCTTTAGCCCTGTAATGTAATGGAATCTTTAAAAGAACAGCAGTAGACAAACTACAACATGGCCCAGCTTTCTATTTCTTCAATGATCTACTTAAGTGAGACAATAAATATAATGCCCCCCTAGAAATGAAGCAGAGAAATAAATTCTAAGGATTTATGTCTCTCAAGAATTTTATGGAAACTAATAAAGCAGAGGAAGTAGGGATGAGGTTGTGATAACCATACAGTATCTTTTGCTTATGTGATGTGGGAAAATAACACACTCTGTAATTAAAGTATTTTCAGTAAAGCCTCTCCCTGAGACTTCTTCGGAATTTCTGTAAGGGGGTGACACTAAAAATCTACTATTAAAATTGTAATGTGAATAATTACATGTCCTAAATGTACAGTCTACAAAACTGAATGACACCTGGACTAATTTAATTTATATCAATCAGGCAGTGAACCTCCAGCCTCTCACATCTATTTGCTATAGAAATCAAGGACTGGGTAGCAAGTATGTTGTATACGTATTTATGGTACGTACTGTACATTGTACACATGTGTATATTAGACCAGAGAGAACTCATTGAAAAAGCACTTTGAAGTAAAATATTCTTTTCTTTGTACCCGAAATGCAGAACTTTGGTCAAATCTCTATTGGCAGATTGTGTTGAAAACTTTTATTTACATTTAACTGGTGTGTGTACAAGACACTCCCTGTCTCTCTTCCCTAAAATCACAACGGTTCAGACACATGTAGATTTCGCTGAACTAACACTTATCTCTCAGGTGCAGACAGTCACACCTGTGCTCTGAAGTGACTGGATTTGCTCCAGTTTGGGATTATAGAGGCATGTTACATGACTGAATGTAGACTACTGAGAGAAAGAGTACATTAGCTTCCGTTTATCATAACATAAAAACATTACTTGCATTCAGCCAGCTTGTATCAGGGCAGAATGGACATGCAGCTGTCTGCACTGGATTGCAAAAACATGTGCTTTATGTCTTGCAGCTGATGTATTGTGAAATTTGAGCGTTTTAATGCATGAGTCACAAGTTTCTCTATCATGGTATTGCAAGTGGTTAATGATACTCTTTACACCAAAAGCTTGAAAACATTAAGAAAATAAAAGGAGAAAAAAAAAGAATGTTTTGAACGCTGAACTATGTTTCCTTGATGCTTCTGTTTGTTCTTTGTATTGCCATCCCCTTCAAATATGGCCTTGGAGTACAGTGAAGATCCAATGTAAAGTACTTGGGAGCATCACCTTTGTGGACAGGAACAATGACAGTTCTTTGTGAAGTACAGATGTAGCCTATTGCAATTTTGTAGGAGTAAAATTATTCTCCTATGAGTCACAATAGGGTAGCTGTAAAAAGATTGTCATTTTACAAATGAGAAATGACTTGGAGCCATGAGAGGAGATATTGCCAAGTGGCAGCAATGAGAAAAATAATGTTGTGTTTTCATAAGTAAGATGCCAAGAGTAGTCTACCACTGGCTGTATTCCGAGTGACCTTTCCAATGTTTTATAGTCACTTATTTTACACAGGCTAAGTTTCGATTGCTGAGCAGTAGAGATGTATTTAAGATGAAATACATCAAAAAGAAAGGGTAAACATTGCAGAATGAAGTGAAATCATACTTGAAAGAACCAATACATCTGATGCACGCCTAGCCAACACTTTCTCAGACCAGGCCTAAAGTGATGCACAAGCTGCAGAGCTACGAAAGAAGCCTCAAGAGATGCTGTGACTCACAGAAACACCTGTGAATCACAATTCCCGCTCTGCTTCCTCTTAGTTGTGCAAGAACTGAAAGATGTTCTCAATCTGCTGCTGGAAGGAGCCAGGCTGTGAGCACGATGTGCTGCTCTAGGGCTCAGCTGCTGTGGTCCCCAGCCAGAAGGCTGATACCTGGCTCCAACCCACTGCTGCTGACGGGCTGCAGTAGGGCAGGGAGAAGCAGCAAAGTGTGCGAATATTCCCGTCAGTGTTCCAGTCCTGAGCAGTGAATGCACACGGGAAATGCAGAGCAGGAATTCACACTTCCGCCAAGCTGTGCATTCTCAGCAAGTCTCATTCACAGGACGCTGGACTTGATTTTCATCATTATAAACGGCAGGTACAAGAGAAACCAGACATGCAGCCCTACACCTAATTCACACGCAACAGTTTTTCAATATCTTTGAAATGACTGATAGATTTTCACCTGATTTTTTTTTTTTTTTTTTGACACGGTGGGGGGCCCGGNCCTGATTTTTTTTTTTTTTTTTTGGACACGGTGGGGGTCCCGTGCAGATATTTTACAGGAGCAAGTATTTTTCAAAACAGAAGATTTGCCCAGGAAATTAAGGTTATGGTCAGTGATAAGTCAGACAACATTACAAACTTATTACTATTTAGCAATAATTATGTCAAGGTGAGGATCTACCATCTAGACAAGAAAATATATTTCCTGCTTTCAAGTTTAGCTAGGAATGCTTTACTGACCTATCCAACAAACAGTGTAAAATCTTAATACGAGCCATGCAATTACCTTCTTTTCTTGTATCTTTACTATTACTCCTGCTTAGAAACTTCATTTTAAAAAAAATTAAGATAAAGTAATTTTATATAGTCATTTGAAAATGACAGAAATATCGTAATATGCTGTCAAAGTAAAAAATTTCAACAATTTCCCAACCCCAGTGGAAGGACTGCATCAAAAGTAACCACTTAGAAAGCCATGCTGCTGTCAGATTGGGATACATAAACACAGGGTAGAAGAAAAAGCCAAAACAGGTGAAAACTTGCTTTGAAATCTGTCACATGCATCTTTTAAGTGAATGTATACATACAACAAAAGTATGCATAAGGAAAAAACTACTTTCAATTTACAAATCTATACTAGCATCATCTAATTTACTTCAGCTTAGAGATCCACCATGAAAACTATGTATGTGCACTTTTAACAACATTCAGACATTTCCACTACTCCATATATTTGACTTCAGAAGGGACTGTTCCCATCTAAATACAGAACAAAGTTACCCCTCTCCGCCACTGCCTGCAGAGTTCAGACAGGTTCCTCCACTGCACAATTAAGATCTTTCTTAAGTGCCTACAAACTGCACTTGTCCACCATGAAGGGTTCTTAAGCAAAACAGATTTCTAGCTTAATATGGTCAGAGTTCAATTAACTTTTGTGTAAGAGATTCTGAGACGAACGTTGCAAGATCTCCAGCAAATGGTTCAGATGTTGAAAGAATGGAAATAATGCATTTCTCCCAATAAAATGGCTATTTTTATCATCAGAAGAATCGGTGACCAAGAGTTCTGACACAGAATAGTGAGAATCTTTTCTACAGAAAAGATTAGGAAGATTTAGAAAGTTAGAAAGAGGTTGGCTTTGTCATAATGCATGGTCTACAGGTATTTGCATCACAAGAGCTAGTAAGTACATCACAAATAAATTTCATGGAAATCTTTTTCAGAGCCTTTTTCAGAGAATAGCTGGACTAAAAAAGGAGCCAGTTTGTGTCTGCATGGTATATAGAGGCCCTAATCTGGTCTTTCTTGTATTTCCAGTGCTTAATAATGCCATATTATGTTAACCATAATTTTTATGTAATCCCTAAATTACGTTAATGAAAATAAATCAGTGCCTATAAAGCTGACTCTGGCCCTTAATTACTGGCTTGGATAAAGACCAGATCCTTGTCTTTCCCTGGAAATTTTTTTCTCTGCTTTTCCACTGTGCTCTGAGAGAAAGGAACCTATGACAATATTGTCAGGTAGATATTCTTCCTCAGACGTGTTGGTAGTCAGAGTTCAGAATGCCACACAAAACTGTGCAGAGCCTAGATTGCTCCCCTTGTTAAAAATCCACTGGGATATGACAATAAAGTGGATTTAATATATAGGAATAAATATCTCAAAATAAGAGAGAGAGATGTTGTTTGTGTATCAGAAGAGAAACCATGTTAGAGTGTGATGTGATGATGGCTTTTTAAGCCTACGAGAGGGAAAGCTAGTGTAAGTTTGGAATTTCCAGTCCTGATATTTTGGTGTCTTACACAGGGGACTTAACAACTTTACTTACTTAGGGAAGTCAGAATAAACTGTCCAGAACTGCAGACCTGTATTGTCAGGTGCACAAGCTGCCACTGTCTTATCTTCCAAAATCAAAGTGCAGACGTGGATATAAAAAACTCACTGAGCACCTACTCTATCCTTTGGCTCCTTAATTGCTGTTTGCAGCCTCAAATTAACAAGGACGTGCTTACTTAGTCTGTTTGGTGGAGCATCATAGGATCACCTGCACATCCAATTAGTAGCAATTTTGCAAAGTATCTACACTGCCAAAACATTACATACTACAGAATGATTGTCTCAGACTTTCCTCTGCTTCCCATTCTGCAGCTTGGAGATCCAGGCAAAGCCAGACCATTTACCAGGACCCAGAATGCCAAAAAGGTCTGCCAGGTTCTACATGCTGGAACTGAATGCCCTTCAAGCCCTCATTTCATAGCCAGTTTCCTGACTGTGTGACAGATTCTGATATCTTTCAATTTTCTATTGAACATAGTGCATGATATTCAAATTTAGGAAGTGCAATAGACTAATTAACATCTTATGCATTGGACTGCATTTGCCTCCCTATCTAGATAACATCTGTTTTTCTTTAGCTACCCTTGATTTAGGAGACATCAATTTTCATTTGTGCACTTTTTCAGCTACTTATGTATTCACTTAAATAGTCACAGGGGGTATCTTTTGCAGTTATCCCTTTTAATACCTAATAAAACCTTCTTGTAGTGCAGCTTTTGAATTGTCTCCTACGCGTCTGTCTGGAAAGCATCCACAGACACTTTCACACTTCCTAGGGCAAGTGTGCTGTGGAAAGAACTGCTGGCATTTTATTAACATGAGAAATACTCTCACACTGTTTCATGCAGCTGCCTAACTGAGGATCTGGTGGCGAATTCTGAATCTGGATCTGTTTCACCCAGTCTTAAACTGTTTCAAACTGCAAGTTACAATTGCTAAGTATACTTGATTTACTGAGGGAGCCTTTGCCTCTCCTACTGCCGAGTGATCAAAGCCCGTTTTTTATTGCTCTACTGTATGCATTCTCCCTCTTGCTCTGGAATGAAATGGGATGCAGAGTTGATAAAAAGTTATCATCAACTCAAACTGCCCTCAAAATTTTGATTAAATAAACACAATATCTAATAGGTTTTTGTTTGTTTTGTTTTTTTTTTTAACTTGCATTTATTCAAAAATTCTGTCTTAAAATAGCAAATATTTCACTCATTATTATAAGGGATAATATAAAGTGATTATGGGCTCTTCAGTAAGATGAGTAGCAGCGTGGGAGATTTAGCACCTGAGAGCTATTGCACAGCTCCTAGCATTATCAACAGCACAATAAAAATCCCAGACTCGGAGCTGGTCTAATATTTACTGGTTAGCAGTCTGACCCTTTATCGCTCCTGCTCCAGCCTACTCATAATGATATACTTGGTGACATTCAATCAAGATAAGAACTGAGGTATATTACTGCATGTTAACATTACTTTTGAGATTATCACTGACATTGCAAAGTCTTGTAGTGAGCAGCTGTTATTGATTTAATCTTTTTGATTTTTCTGAGGACAGGAAAATCTTTTTATTCAATATATTTTTTTACAAAACCACATTTTAAAAGCAGTTATTTTGTTTTCTAAATTCCACCTTCATTCAAAAGAGCACACTCATCTCTCAAGAATTAAGACAAATGAATAGTATAAAAACCACTGAAACTTCAAATCTAAGAACACTCATGTAATCCAAATTAACTGGATCATGAATTTAACACAATGATGACATTCCCTGCTTTGTAATAGTTAAATACTTTAAAAGGATAAAGAGAGAAGATTCTCTCATTTCAGCAGCTTCTGGAAGTAATTATTATGGATTCAAAATCTGTCTCTTCAACGTGGCTGTCTAAAACTACAAGTAACAACCCCTAGTTTACAATCACACATACAAAGTGAAGAGAAGGTGATAGATGAAGACTCTTCTGTTCACTTTATGAAGTCACTGATGGGTGCTCAGGGATCCAGATTGTAAACTTTCAAAGCAGACGGAGCTCTATTATTTCCAGTATTCCTCCACAGAGTGCTAGACTACAACCAGAGTAGTTGGATTCAACTGCCCAACTAATTCCTAAGGACAAATGGACTGCACAGGCTGGGTAGAGAAGACAGGGGTTGTACTCCCTCCACGGCAAGTCTTACCAAGTCAAAACACAGACTACTGAAGGTGCAAGAGGAGCAGGTGTGGCTCATTCCCTCTCAGCTGCCCATGCTGCAACACTAGCCAAGGCGGGTAAAAGGTTCACAGCTCAGGAAAGCATCGTGCCTCCCAACCAAGAGATGTATAAAACCTCTCAGCTGAACGATCTTGGTTCCTCCTGGAAAAGCCCCCGTGCCAAAAGCGACTCTACAGACCCATGTAAAGTATCATGACCAAGCTTGCCGCAGCTGAGCACAAGGGAACAAGTGGTACCCACAGGAGAGGGTCTTCTGTGCCTCCACTCCATTCCTCGACTAGCCCACTGAACATTTATCTACTGCATTTACTCCCTTTATTCCTGCGACAGCATCTGTTTCCAGGTGATTTTCAGAGCTTGGCCACCTCCATTCTGCCCCCTTCCCAGCCTGGAACACTGAGAAGGATGGGACTGAGGCACAGAGAGAGGGTGCCATCTGCGACCACATTTGACTAGACAGAATACCACCCTGAGGCAGGGTTCTGTCGTGAGGTGAAGTCCACGGGTGTCTCCCAGCCAGGAAGGGACGCGTCTCCCGGCGGCGGGGACGGGCATCTGCAGGGGCCGGCAAGGAGCACCGAGGGGTCACCGCCACATCCCCGCGCCCGCTCCCGAATCCATCCCCGGCCCCTCCTCACCTTGTAGACGTTGATGGGGATGTCGATGATGATGTGGAGCAGGTCGCCCAAGGCCAAGCTGGCGATGAGAATGTTGGGGCCGTTCCTCATGCACTTGTTCTTGTAGATGATCCGCAGCAGCGTGGAGTTGCCGATGATGCCCAGGACGAAGACCAGGCAGGACACGACCGTGTTGATGTACTTGAAAGTCTCCTTGATCTCCGTC
>WEKY01014726.1:11530-25779 GCA_013390045.1 Picathartes gymnocephalus
TCGGGACGGCGTGCAGAGAGCCCTTGATTGTGGGAGCCGGGCCCTCCTTGGGCCCGGCTCCCACAGCCCCGCCACGGCCCTCGGCCACCCCTGTCCGCACAGCCAGGATGCGGTCCCGGCGTTTCACCCTCTTGGTCCTTCCTGCCTGTGGCGGCCTAGCTCTGCGGTACCTCTGGTGGGGTCTTCCTTCCCATTCCTGCTTTGGCACCAGTGTGCAAATGCTAAACGAATTGCATTTTCTGTACAAAGTGCTTGCAAGGGGCCTTCTGCTGTTCTCTTGGAAAATCTTTGCCGAGACCTTATTTTGCCAGCACTCGAGGGGATACAAGTTTGGAGAAAAAAAATTAATTCACTGGAGATTGCATCTGTGCTCCTGAGAAATAAAAATTTGATTCCTTGAGCTCTTCCACTCTCTCTGCACTCCTCTCAGAAATGTAGTTTGCACTGAGATTTGTGCTGGCAGCCACTGGGTGAAAGATCAGTTATGTAAGGACATTAATTTAATAACAATACCAGTTTTCATTTCATTGTGGAGTTTGTTGCCAAAGGCCCAGCTTCATAAAGAAGCTTATGACAGAGGGAACAAGGACTCCCCGGGTTTTGCAATGTGAAGCAAATGGGATTCGCTTCAACAGTGACAGATCTTTCTCATACCAGACACCTTAGGAGACTAAAACATACCTGGTTTATGTTAGTGAGGTTGTTCAATAAGAGATTGCTGAAGTGTAGCAGTAGTACTGGATCACCCTTCCAACATTAGGTTCCACTAAAAGACCAGTAAGATTTATAAGTGAGAATACATATTCTCCCAAGACACAACTAGAGTTTCCTCCATCAACAATCCCTATTTATATCCAGAAGGCATCGGAAGAATTTAGTGAGGGTACAGACTGTTCATGCTGAGACTTTTCCATTGAGATAACAGAGTGGCAGGGAGAGGAGAGGGCTAACACAGTGGGTGAGGCAGAGAGAGAGGCTGGGAGTCTGAGCAGGGGATTGGAGGTGAAGAGGCAGGAGAGAGACCAGCCTTCCTCAACAGAGGATGGTGGTGATGTGAGCAGGGAAAATATGGTTTGTGCTGCAGCTTGCTAAGTACTGAGCATATCCTCTGACACGCAGTATTTGAGACCCTTTTGTCAAAACAATAGCAAGAATTTTTTCGTGTCTTTCTTTTCCCCAAGTGTGGACTAAACAATGCATTTCTCTTGATCTAATTTGGTTGAAACTCTATAGCGTTATTTCCCCCTTAGAAATCAGCCTGACTCTACCTAGGGTCAGACATTCTTCCTAGAAAATTTCATTCCCTGATGGCAGCATAGACAAACTAAAAGAACAAACACTTTAAGGCAGGCTGCTGTTAGGGAGACTGTCAGGTCACCTTAATCATAGGTGATGCTACCTACCCATCAGAGCAAAACAGATATGAAGTCTTCTGATTAGCACAACTACATCCATGGCTACTGCAGAGAAAAAAAAAAAGCTTTCAATATTACATATTACATTATGATTGTGAGAAAAGAAGTAGTGTAGTTTTAACTGCTTATAGGATCAGGTAAAAAGGAGCAGCGGCAATACTTGGCACACCAGCCCTGGATAGATTGCTGACCCTGTCTGTAAATCCATGGGCTGTAATCAGACTTACAGTTAATTCCCAATATAGTTTGTGAAATCCATCAATAGCAAGGGCAGGCAGCAGATTTTCACAGAATGCAATCTAGTTTGTTACACTGAAAATGCTTGTTTGCATAATTTTTCCTTCATGCCCATGCCTCACTTTAAGACATAGTTATGTATTTAAGAAAAAGTTATGCAAAGTGTCCACAAAAAAAAAAAAAAAGGAATATTAAAAACAAAACACTAAAAGAAAAGTTTCAAGTGATGAAAGATGGGGGGAAGGGGATAATTCGGGTTTCTTGGATCTTGAACAAATTGCCCAAGTCTGTTGTAAATTCAGATGAAAAATAATCTGAAATAGATGGGACACAGCACATTTTCCAACATTTAAAAATCTTTTTCCCCTTGCAGATAATTGTGATTGGATGGAAAACAAGCTTCATGGCATCAGCTCAAGGTGCTTCAGTGCAATCGTTAACTGGACTTGAGTTCCTTTTCCTCTGTGAAATACATAATCCTAGAGGGGAAAGCAAACCTCATCTGTAAAACAGAGCCTGACTTATAGCATTCATGGACTCCAAAGTGGGTGGAAGGTACTATAGTGAGAGCTAAAATACATTGCTTCTAATAAGGACTGGGGAAAGCCTGGCCAATGCAGAGAGACGTTGCATAACTAGACTGGTACTTGCACCCTCAGACCTTGTAGAAGGTTAAAGTGAAAACAAGCCCAGAAGTGTCTCCAACACAACATGGGCAGCATTGTGATGCAGCTGTGCTAAACCCCAAGCAAACTCACTCACACAACGACAAGCAAGGGGAGAACCAAACAGAAAATTTCATTTCCACAACAATGCTCCAAAGAGAGCTTGAAGCACAGCAAGAAAGGAAGGGGGGTGACACAACATGACACTTTGAATGTTTTTGTACTGCTTTAACATAAAGGATTTTATAACTGAGGGTGAGAAGTCTTCCAACAAAACTATCTGCTTAGAAACAAGAAGAAAACATACTCTGGTTTCCTTCTGACTAGGAAATACAAGTAAGAAGTCTTTTTTTTTTTCTTTCTGTAAATATTTGAATTTTTTCTTTCCCCACCCAGAAGAAAAATAGTGAAAATAAAGCCAAAAAGTCAGCGTAAGCTTCCACATGATTTCTGTAATAATAAGTTCAAAGAAACAAACAAAAAGGGATCCTTTTCTCCTACTTTTAGTTTGTTCAAAGATATCAGTGAAATGTTTCTTAAAATGTATTTTTCTGAAAATCAGCCATTTTTAATGAATCTGCAGTTTGGGAACATAAAAATTACTCTTCCTTACCTGTTTCAATAACCAGTAACTGGGCTACAGCAATAACTTTACATGCAGCAGAGGTCCTCTTATCCTGGGCTGAGCCTTTTACTTTGCTTCAAGTAAGGATCAACACAACATCGAGACAGCCAGGGGCTTGAGGGTGACCACTGAGCCTGTCCCACCTACACTCATCAACAGGCCCTTTTTGTGGCCCAGTATTTGCCGGCTCTTCCTCACTGGCAGTGAGCAAGGACCGCAGGTACCTGTCAGCAGGGGCAGGGACAGCCCAGTGACAGGCAGGTGTGCAGGCAGGTGAGAGCTACAGTTGCACCAAAGCCGGTGTGTTGTGGTTATCTCGAATCTCCCTAAACGGGCAGCAGTGGGAAAGGTGGCAGCAGGAACAACCTGGGTGTCTGCTTAGGAACATAATATAGTTGTGCCTTCACTAGCGCCTGGTAGTACCTAGGAGAGCCCAGATGCAGACATAGAAATGTGGGGAGCTATGCAGCAGCTGCAGCTCTGACTGCAATAGACAGGACACCTGTTCCCCCTGATAACTCTTCTGTTTTGCAGAGAGGTTCTTCCAGTCTTTGGTGTCACATAGGAAACAAGAGGAGGCTTGTGTTAAAACAGCCTTTAGCTGTTGTGTCTTGCCATATTTGTCCTTTCTATTGCTGTGATATCACTTGCTGTTCTGTTCCCAGGTTGTCTTATCTCACAGACAAGGTCCCCTCACTGATTAGCACAAGGATTCATTCCTCTTCATCCCACTCTCTTATTTCAAGTGCACAATGTAAGCTACTGATTCCTTAAAAAAGTATAGAGATATGGAATAGAGCAGGATGCCCTGCTCTGGTAGTGAGTTGTGGATCTGGTTGTGGAGTAACCTTATGCTGTGATTTTCTCAACTGCTCTTTAATTAATTATCACACTAATGGCAGTGCCTGCCAAAGTCAGCTAGCTGTCTCGCCAGACACATCTTTCAAAATGCAATGCCAAGGGAGAGACATTCCAGCACCCTGTTTGGGGTGGCGTGTAGGGGAGTGTAGTCCAAACCACCCATTCATTGGCCACGGGGCTGGTGTTCTGATCAAGTATGGTCCCCCTCGCTGTTCCTCACGTGGCTCCCAAGTCCTGCCTGCAGTAGGTTAAAGATGACGTTGTCTGAAACTTTTGTGAGGTTACGAAAATGTGCAAGGGCAGGGGGGAGAAGGAGAGAGAGAAGAGATTTTGCTTAACTAAAAGTGCTCAGTACTTGCAGTGCTCAGGCGCCTGTAAGGGCAGAAGCCAGTTCCAGCATTTTGCCAGCAGTGTGCCTAGTGGAGAGACTTCAGCATCCCCTGTTCCCTCATGTTCTTCTCCTGCAATTTGCTACATCTATATCGCTAACTCTGGGAAGAGAGCCTTCTCACTCAGGTCCCAGCCTGGCAGTCTGTGTTCCTGCCTGTCAATGGGAGAGCAAGTAGAATGAGAGAGCAATGCGCAGCAACACCACCGTGGGAAAATGAGTGTGTCATTTCTGTCCCAAGAAATGTATCAGGGAACAGAATCCACTTCGTTGGATTCCCTTCCCTGACACATTGGATTCCCACCTCTGGGCTATCCAACGAGGGAGAGGATAATGGCAGGCTCTGTGCTTTTCCTTTATTTCACTCTACAAGGTTGACAGATGGTGTGTGGTGCAGCCAAGGCTGGATTCCAACTTGTATCTCCTTTAGTTGCTTGCAACTTACTGAGAACAGATTCATCCTTGGGCTGACATTTCCATCTCATCCCAAAGGGGATTTGTTTTAATTTTCATTTAAAGTTTCGGCTGACTTAGCATTGCTTCTCTGGAATTTTGCAACTGGTAAGTAAAACGCCCCCTTGGCCCAACACTCCTGCTGTGGACATCCAAACCAAGTGCTCATGGAGTGAGGGGTGTGCTCCCCAAGGGACAGTTCAGCCTGCCTGCAGTCAAAGCACACTCGTGCAGTGCCTCCAGGAACTATGGAGAAATCCTGCAGTGATTTTGTGCTCCTAACCTTTATAGGTATCAATTTTACTTCTCATGGAGGTTTAAAAGATTTCAAGCAAAGCCTGAGCTCAGTTAGTGATTTGCCTTCAAACTATGGCCAAAAAACAGGCTGAGTTTACATACGCACAATAAAATTTCCCTGTCTGATCTATTCTATTTTCCACAAGTAAGCAAACAAGAAATAGTATTTATTTCCACTTATTTCTTTAATTGTATTATGTCACTACCTTGACAAGTGTGCTGACATTTTTAGGAACGTGTGCAGCTGTGGTCCCTGTCCTAGTGATACTCCTGCCAAAACTAAGACGTGGCAACAAAGAGGAGACACAAAGAAGAGGAGAAGGGGAGAGGAAGGACAAGGGCCACGGCAATAAGGTGTAGACTTTGGGAGAAACCTGAAAAATGGCAGACCTGAGTCCCTGGCCATGGAGGTCTTCAGATCCCACAGACAGGATTCTCCAAGTTGGAAAATCACATTTTCCCTGGGGGTGCTTTTTTCAGAGACAGCTTGTGAGGGAATTACATCAATTTGGCCTTCAGGGCTCCAAATGAAGCCATGATTGTCATCCACTGCCACAAACCTGGCAAAGCTTTTTTCTGTTTTTAAAGTTGCAATGTGCTCAGTTTGTCACATTTACTGTGCAAGTCACGTGTCTGTCATTGAAGAGATTGCCACATAGCGTGCCACAGAAAAGGCATGTTTCAGCTCCTGCTGGAGTCCAGAGGCACCAGCTCTGCATATCAAGGGCAGCCTTGGAAGCAGTAAGTACAGCCAGTTCACTTCAGGGTTCTCTCCACCAGCCTGAGCACACACAGAGCAGATGGAAACTTGGCTGATTTGATGGTCTCTGACACCACCTTCCTCCTGACTCACTGCAGCGGTGCCTCAGTGCTCCCGGGGGATCCTAGCAGCCAGCAGTGGGGATCCAAGTGAGAGGAAACCACCCTCTGCAGCCCTTAAGGCCATGTGCAAGCACTTTACAGGAGAGTGAGAAGCTGAGGCACCAAAGATTGAAATGGCTTGCCCCAAGGCTGTGTGCAAAGTAAGGAGCATAAAGAAACCCAGAGCATTTACTGCCCTCAGCAGGGCAGGTCCCCGCCTTGATGTCCTTTGTAAGGGATGTAAAACCAGAAAAAAAAACCAAAACAAAACAATGGAAAACAGTGAAAAGTATTTTCTGCCTCCATCTCCTCTGGAAGACACAGATATCAAGCTCCACCAGTACCTTCATTTCCTCCAGACTCCCATATCCCAGAGAGCCTTAAGGTAATTTATATTTTCATGTATAGTGGTGAAAAAGTAGTCATGTGTGTTTATACACAAGTCTGCAGTTGTGCAGATGGTAGGACATCAAACAAAAATGGTTATTCTTATAAATCTTCCTGTTTTCCTACTATGGCAGCCACCTGACGAAATGTCCCTGTGTTTAAAGTTATAAAGAGGCCATTCAAGGGATCACTAAAAGGCTTAGAAATCTCCAAGGATCAGACTCCAGGCATGAATTAGGTAATGGTCACATTAGCAGACCCTGTTTTTCCAAGGCAGCTGATAACATTGTAACTACCAAACTGTGACATAAATTTGCCCCAGGAAACAAGCAAAATAGCTCTGTGGGTTGTTTCAAATTACTTATCTTGCGGGAATTTTAAGAATTCCTGTTAAATAATTAGGGACATGTGAACTTGATTTTTGATCCGTCTGATGCCATGAGAACTCTGGGAATGCAGCTCTTTTAATATATTGTTATGGAGTGAATTTCTTCCTCAAATTTTCCGGTGTTAGGATTTAAAGTCATTCACATCCTTAAGTATTATTTTGTATTGGTGTAAGAATTGACGCTTCCAGTCCTTTGCATGTAGGAACATAAAAATGCATTTTTCGACCTAAGGCAAACATAAAAGGATTTTTTTTTTTACCTAAAACTCATGGGTAAATAAAATCACGTGAAGTTCCCAGTGCACACAGTGCTGTGGATTCAGACAACTGAGGTGGGGCTGCAGAAGCCGTGAAAACTGACTTTGACTAAGTGGGAAGGTATGAGGAACATGTCTGCTTTGCTGTTGGAAGTGGACCCTCGCATCAGCCACTCACCAGCCCCCCGGGCCAAAGCTGAGCTTTTTCTGGGCACAGGAGCACACCACAGGTTAGGTGCTGCCTCAGCCAACACACCCATGGTGCACCAAGGCCTGTGTGCTGGAGCTAGGCTTTTCCTCTCCAGTGAAAAGAAATTAATAACTCTCCACTGCTGATTTAGATTTTCCTCCAAGCACTTTCCTGAGGCTTTCCTGAGGCCACTTATGATGTAAACCTGACAGAAATATTCTTTTGCACAAAATTTCCCACAGCCTACCAAATGGTCTCAGCCTTCTTGGTGCTTGGTCTTGCCGCTCAGCTCCCCCTGGGTGCCTTAACTTGCCTCCAGTCCAGGACCAAACAAGCACTTTCCCATCTCGGAGCTCTAGCACAGATTTTTATGCAAAAGGCACTTTCTACCTCTTCTACGTGCTCACATTGCTCCTAACAGAGATGGCTTTTTCCAAGGAGATCTGCATTTACCAGTCACTCTGAGGATGCTTGGCTGCTTGACGCTTATGCACCCTGAAGGCCAAAATGAGGACTCTCTTTAGTAGCAGTCCTCACCTAGATGTGATCCTGAGTTCAGCTCTTAGAAATGCCACTAAACCTGCTCTAAGTACTGCTGCAGAAAACCTGATGAGAGGCTGGGAATGGGATGACCCTGCCCCTTCCCACTGGAGAGGCTGTCTGTGCATGAACCCAGCCCACGCATACCTGTTCCACCACGAGGAGAAGCAGAGGTGCTTCCAGTTGTATGCATATCCTGTGGCTTTCTAGAAGTCCTACCGGTGAAGTGCGGGGTTGAACTGACAGGCCTGAGAAGAAACTACAGAAAATACAAACAGCAGAAAAAATGAATACTACTGAGTCTAGCTTAAAAACTGCTAGGCTTTCTTTGTTTTGTTTCAAAGGACAAATGCTGGGGTAATTTTTATTTGCCTTCTGGTCTTTAAGGTTTAACATTCTCAACACCAAACCCTTCTCTATGGCCATGAAGGCTAAATATTTACTCTTCTGTAATGCAAGCTCTGAGACATAAGCAATTGCAGGACTGGAAGGAGAGTCTTATATTAACTACCTGCTTTCATTAAATATGCCCTCATTCCTGAAGGATTCAACCCCTTTTAGGATTAGTGAACAGTTCATAAGCTGCCACTGGTTTTTGCTTGTTTGCTAATCTCTCTCTTTTACAATTTATTTATGTTGATGAGCAAATTAGTGGAAAGCCTCACTCTCTGACTCCTTCAGTAGTTCATATCTGGATATTGTGGTTTGTCATCTCTGCCAAGCAGGGTTGGGGTTTTTTAATTGTTGCATTTATGCCTGTATTTCTTTTCCTTAACAGTCTTGAGAGAAAAAATAAAGCTGTAGAAGGAAAAAATAACCTCAAAGGAGCTTCCACTAGTGAATGTGGTAAAACAAGTTCCTATTTAAAGTTTTCCTGTCACAAGGGAGATCTTAAAAAATTCTTTCCTTGTGTTTCAGGGGCATTGCAGGACTTTGATTAGAGGAAAAACCACTCTGTGAGTTGCTTTGCAAGCAATTGAAGAGGACAGTCCTCCACTGTTTGGTTCTGGGCTGTCACCTTTATTCCTTCCAAAGATAAAGAAGAGACAGACAACAGAGCAAACAAAGCTAATGGATTAAGGCAAATTTGGGGCTGATTAGGCATGGTAAAGGAAGGACTCAGTGCTCCATGGATAATTCACGATGAAACAGCTGCAGGCCTCTCTTTTGAGGCAGAAGTAGAGCTCAGCAAAGTATTTTCAGCCTAAATAGTTCTTGGCTTTGAAAAGTTAGGCTATGACTCAATCACAGTATTTTGCAGTTTTGGCTTGAATTAACTAAATTGCTCAAGATTAAAAACCAACCTTTTCATTTTGACACTTTCAAAGCAAAACACTGATTTTTAAAAATTTCTGGTGTATAATCTCCTTTTAAAACTGTTTTTAGAGGGTAGAAATAGAAATGACCACCCATCCCTTGAAATTAAATTTGAATAATGAGCAATTTTTTACTTAATTGGATTTTATTTTATTTTATTGATCACTGATGGTTTTAAGAAGTATTTGTACTTAGTCTTAGACAGGAATTTGATTTTTTTTCATTTCCAATTGTCATTTTTCTGAAGAAAAAGAAGTAGGATTTTTTAATATATTTTTTATCAAAAATGAAATATATATCCCCAAAACGTAATTTCCACAGCTTTATAATATCAGCATAAACTTTAAAATTCTGAAAACAGAGTCTGAAAATGCAAATACATGAAAAATATAAATGATAATTCATAATTTGGCATCTGTGTAATTGTTGCATTCACTCTCTGTGAAAAAGTATTTTCTTCTGGAATAACACACTAAATACTATTTAAGTCAGCTCTGATTAGCTACTAGTAACTTTGCAATATCTGAAGGTTTCCTTACAGTGCAACAAGACCTTTTACTATATGGCTTTTTTTCCTGGCCAGATTGCCCTCCTTCTGCAATGATGGGTTTTCACACGTGGAAACAAAGTCTGGTATCTCCTTGAAGAGGAATTACTGATTATCCTGATAGGGTTTGCACGGGAACAGGCTCACGCCTCCCAGCCCAGCCTGTTGGTACGTTTTGGTGTTCCTGAAGCACAGGAGCATTGATTAACTTGAGCAGGGAACAGTATTAGTTTCCTGCTGGGGGCCCGATGAAATATGCCAGCGTGTGTGTCTGTGCCTGGTTACTCCTTCTGCTGCACTTGCTGATGCTCAGTGAGAAATCCCCTTACCCAGTTTTTTTTCACTATGGTTGGATGCAAGGCACAGAGAGCAAGAGACTTGCAGCAATGATATATTTCCTCACCACCTGTCATCCGATGATCACAGCATGCATTGTGGAAGCTAAGTTTCCAAAACCTCTGTAGGCTGGGTTGCCCCAGGAACAGGAGAAAGGAAACAGTCTGGAGGAAGAGGACTCTTGCATCCTGAAACTGCAAGTGAAATTTATATGGACAATTCCCTAGGAGGTTATGAACTCTGGGATGACGTGAAGTGTGTAAAACAGCTGATGAATCCAGAGTGTGTGGAGGAACATATTCCCTTGTGTCAGCCAGCCAACTAGTGTTAGTCAAGTGGAGTGGTGTACCTGCCAGCCTTCCCCTAAGCACCTATTCTGGAGGCAAAATTTTGGATTGCTTATAGGGTGGTATAGCCTGCTCCATCCATCAGTCCCAGTTGTTTACAGCACTCCTGTAACATCCAACCCATAATTCAGAGTCTCAAGGTATATATACCAACCCCTGTGAAATGTGCCATGAAAAAAAAAGATTCTGAGGTTCCAATAACTACAACCCTGCAAAAGACACAGCAGATTCATGCAGGTGGTTGCTACTTTCTATGGCAAATAATTCTTATAACATCTGTATAGCACAAAAGTGGCCTCCCATCTACCTAACAGGAATTCAAGCAGAATCAATTCACTAGCTTTGTGCGTTTTGGCTGCACAAGCGGGAAAGATGTCTCATCTTTTAAAAGAACCGCTCCAGATATGTGGTCAAATCAGGGGACATTAAAAAGGATTTGTTTCTTGCTAATTTTAAAAATCCTTCTGAGAATAATAATATATACACTGCAAATTCCGTTTTTGAGTTCTTCCTCTTGTGACAAAGCCTGCTTTCATCTGTTCTCACAGAGGTCTGTATTGCAGTAATACACCCCTTTTGCCAATTTTTTTCCCTGCCGTGTTCTCTCTTTCAACACAGTAAAGCCAAGCTTGTGCTTAAGGGTCTTTGCACTTGGGTAAACCACCTCAGTAAAAGACTGCATAATAACCCAAGAGGAGAATCAGGCCTCTTCCCCTCTAGCCTCAAACTTGCTTAAACCCCAGCCTGATGTTTTGTTCCAAGACCTTACACCATCCTTTCTCTATCTACACCCACATCCACTGGAAAATTAATCTCTTCCCCAAGGATAGAGAAGGGCTATCTCAATCCCTTGGGAGTCCAGTAATGACCTTTTTAAAAGTTAGAGGCCTTTCCCACATGACACAATACCCCGGAGAGAGTACACAGTGGAAACTGCATGAACTGTGCTTGCACTGCAGCCAGGCTTGCCAAGTGATTGCTAAACGGAACTCAACATCCACTGCAGATGCTTATCTACATCCTGCAAAACCATCTCTCTGTGGTGAATCTGGGATTTGGTGTGGCTTTGGAGACAAGTATTTGAGGCAAGGTTGATGTGCACACCACAGACCGAAAACACTCCTTGAATACAGCTGCAGCATGTCCTCCCCACCTTCTGAGACCTCTCATTCATTTCTTGGGTCTGGGCATTTTGATTGTATCAAGTGTTTGTATCTGTTTCCACAAAGGCATATGGGGGCAACTCACCTGGTTATTGGATACCTTCCCTGTGAAACCTCGTCACGGGTTTCCAGGAGGGCATCCAAAGTGAGTTATGCCCTTACACAGAAATGTCCTGATCCAGCACAGACTTACTACAGGGAAGCATTTCTGTGCATCCTGACTGGAAACACATCAAACTCGTAAGACTTTGGTTGACTGAAGACCACCCAGTGAGGTCTACTGAGAAATAAGCAGAAAATGTATCTGAGTAACATGTGATGCATGTTTTTCCACTTCTTCCCCCACAGAGGGGCAGTACTCACCACTTCAAACCCCTCCAAGCCCCAGAGTGCCATGGCAAGCAGCCAGCACCGCAGCCCTTCCCACTCACTGCAAACCCCAAGAGAGTCAACTGGAACAACTCTCTGGGAGAAAGATGACTCTGTTGCTATCCCTCCACCTACTCAAGTCCCTACCACCAACTTTTGGCAGCTGCCTTCTAAATTTTTCCCTTGCTCCTTGTCCCTCAAGAATATAATTCAACCCCCAGAAAGCCAAACACAAGCTCTAAGAGCTGTTCAGCTAATTCAGCCAGGGGAAAGTTCCAGCTGTTTCTGTTAGATTACATACAGGATTTGATGAACCTGAAAACAAAGCAATTTTAGGGCCTCATCCAAATCAGAGAGTTCTCCCACTGTATTTTGTGTGAAACTGGATGTCAAGACACAAATCTCACACTGAGAGATGAGAGTTTTCAGTTTCTTAGGGGAAGCCATGTATTTCTAAACTGGGCACCTGAATCCATTAACTATTATGGAAGAACTCCACATCACTAGACAGTATCAAAAGCAGACAGGGCATTAAGGAAGGAACTGTCTGCATGAAAAGCATGGGAGTTCCTGTATGTTCCAGGTTGGGTGTTCAGACATGAGTGTTAAAAGGACACGCTCTGGAAAATCTGTTACTGGTTTTCCATGTCCTCAACAAGGAGTTCAAGAGTATTTCTGTTATACCAGGTGAGAGCAGGGGTTGCAGCCCCAATATACACATCATTAGATACAAAAGATAAAGGAGGAACCCTCTTGGCAGCTACAGACAAGACAGCAAGTTAGGGGGTGCAGGTATTCCTGTAAGTCTGTATCATAAGCAGTGAAACGCGAAAGAAGGTACAAAAATCTTCAGATAGGAGACCATAATTGTGCTACAGAAGTATCCAGACTGTTGTGAAAATTCAGGAAAGAACCGCATGAATTGGTTAATTTTGCAATAGGACATAAACTCCTACCATTCATCCCTAGTGTACAGTTAGGAAAAAGACAGTATTACACAAATTACGAAACACATTGCTAGTCCTGATCTATTTTAAATTTTCTTCATTATTACTTAAATTAAATGGAAGCTAAGAAGTTCAGAAATATTTCTTAATATGTTTTTGTCTCAGGAACGTCACTTGCTGCAGGAGAATTTATTCCAATGGGGTTGATCAATATCTAACACACACAATGTTGTAACAATTTGCCATTTTACATCCTGGAGCTCTCTTTCAGCCATCAGGATGTCACCATAAACAAATTGACCATACACAACTTACTATACTGTGGATAAAACACAGTTTAAGTCTTAAGGGTAGTTGAAGCATGCAATCCCTGTCCTAAAGCAAGTAATCCCAAATCCTACCTTCAGTTCAGGTATCATGTTCAATATCGAGATTGTAAAATTCTACAGAGTAATTCTGTCTCATATCTTTTCTCACAGGCATCCCCTGCAGGTCTTGGTTATGGGCATTTCAGGTCTGCAGGACGCCACAGATGTGGCTTTTCCGTGAGTAGGTTTTTGTGGTGAGCTGTTGAAGAACTTGTGGGCCCCAGGAACTGAAATACATTCATACAGTCCTAAAGAGGTGCTGAAAGACTATATGACATGACCCTGGAAGGAGAAAGGATAGCATACGACAAATCTTAATTTCAAACTTAATCTGAAAGACTTTGGTCACTGAAACACTTGACACATGGGCATCAAGTAATGTTCATTATGGACAAAAGATCTTGTACCACGTTCTCCCACTCTGGGGCCACAGATACTATTAAAAGAGGTGAAACGCTTCACTATGCCTCAGTTTCCTCCCTTGGGTCTTTCATCTGCCACACTCTGTGAGACACACATTGAGGTCCACAGCACTACACAGCTGAGGTTCTTGGCCAACTGGTATTTCTAGGAGAAGAGCAATCACAGGCATATTCAATGCGCACTCTTGCACTCATCTGAAAGCACACAGCTCCTTACCAAACACAGCCATGGCAGCTCCTTACCAGTAACTAATATGGCCTTAGAAGGACTTACTCCTGAACTGGAGGAGAAAACCCTTGAAACCTAGTTCAAATTTGCTCATGGAGTGATTTGGTAAGAAATTGGGTGTCTGGTTTTGTGCTCAAGAAAGCTAGACCTCATGGACATTGAAAAACTTGTTCACTATGTGCCTAGCATGTGAAAATAGTAGAAAGAGGACCCTGGTCTCAGACAGCACCTCCAAGTTCCAGCACAGCACAACGGGTAGAATCTGGCACAACTCAGGTTGATGCCAGTGCTTGCTAACAAGCCATAAATGAAAGAAAAGATTTCTGAAATTCATTGACTAGAGGTACAAAAAAACCCCAAGGCCCTTCTCTGTGGCATATCCTGACCAGATTCTTCTTTTTTCTAATGAAGAAATACCCATTGATTGCAAATCCAATAGTCACACAGTCTTTCAGGGACACAATGTTGGAACAATTTGTCATTTTGCATCCTTTTCTGCTGCTGGGTGGGGGTTTTTTTAACTTTCAGGACTAAAGAGAGATCCTAAGGAGCTGTGTAATCTGGACATATCCTCCCCCTCCTGATGGGTGTTTGCAGTCACTACAGACACTTAGGAACAAATAAAGATCTTTGCTTCCAT
>WEKY01014731.1:4997-15773 GCA_013390045.1 Picathartes gymnocephalus
GGCTGCAGATACACTGCAAAATACCCAAAGCCTTTTAGAAATCACATTAATAACAAACACCTTCATATTAAAATCCCCATATTTTCTTTAAATTCCAGAATATCCTGTGCTCAAAATAAGAACAATGACTTCCCACAGAGATCTAGGGGTAGTGCCTGTGCCTCTCCTCGAGAAGTTAGACTCTCCATTCAAACCACAGTACCTTGAAGAACTTGCATATTCTTAACTTTGAGCATATGACTATCCATCCTTATTCAACAGGATACTCAAGGGTCTTTTGAGTCCCACTGGCTTCAGTAGGACTCTGGAAGAGTACACATAAATGACACGAATTTAAAAAACCCGATAATTTTTTCCCAAACTTTCTCTTTATTTGCTATTTTACTTTTTTTAGAAAAAAAACCCCAACAAACCAACCAAACAAATAGTGCTATTAATTACTGGTATCTACAGCTTAAATAATATGGCACAAAATATTGCTTAGATTGATAGAATATACTTTTTGACTGGAAGCATCTTCTTGCTGGTATGTCACAATATAATAATCTGGATCCTCTCCTTTGGGCAGTTCAGTCCACTCCATCAAAACCATTCTAGCAGGCTTTTTAGCTTGGTCACAGTCTAGGCACTCTGCACCCTGTAACACAAACACACATTAATGCAACTTAGTCAAAAATGCAGCAAACATTCCTCTAACTAAATAATTTAATTTTGTCAATTTTAACTAATTTTACCTAGAGATCATCAGCTAGCAGGCTAGCAATAGTTTTCACATGAGCCAGTATCACCAGCTCTCCTGTGTGACACACAGAGGCCTCCTAATATTTTACAGGTTCTGCAGGTACAGGTTCTAGTTTTCTTTTTCTCTCCAGAGGTGGAAAAATCATGTCAGTTGACCCAAATATGACAGAAACCTGTCATCATTTTATATTAGAAAAAATGTCAGAGATTACACTTGCAATGTTCATACTGCAACCACAGTGTCAGGTAGTCAGGAACTGGAGGTCTCAATCCTATTCTTACAATACATGTTAAAAACTTTAGTGCCATCACTTTCAAAATTTTCAAATATTTCAGAATAATAAACAACCACTTTCAGCAGGTAAAGAAATAATTTATTAACTACCTCCCTCAAAATCTAATTTACCCATAGCAATGCAAATTTCATTCAGCACTTCAGCTTCTTGCAGAAGTGAACTCTAGACACAAGTTTTCTGCATTTTTGACACTACCTTTTTGATAATTTTACCTGCCTTCGAAGGACTTTGGCTTAACACTTCAGAGAAGCAGCTTCCTTCTCTGAATTTCATTTTGAACCAGAAACTTCTGGGCTGCCTTGATCTAATTTAAGAAAAACCTGAATCACATCTAACATTCAAAGAAACTGGTGCATGTGATACCCATCCCTATCAAAAAAACATTTATAAAATACTACAGTTCTGTATTTTGTGGTCCATTTTTGCTTTCTTAATGAATTGAGATGAAAACTAAATGTCATCTTTGCAATGAACTTAAAATCTATTTCAAAAAACTAAACTAAAATAAAAGTCAAATGTGACTCACTAGGACACTAAAATAAAAATTAGGAGTTTTATTATTCTATTACTTTGTGTTTTCCTGTAAAGCACTCTACCATGCATTAAAAATCCCAAACGAAACCATATCAAAACCACAGAAACTGGAAACATTCAGCTGTTAAATTTTTTTAAGTGCAACTTACTCAGTGTGGCTTAACAAAACTTCCTTATCTAATGAGTAACTAACATAGCTATAAATCTATCAATATCTCAATGTTCAGAGTTTAGATTATATGTTGTGAAGTATAAACCTTATAAAGTTTATAAAACCCTTGAAACTATATAAATCCTTTACAAGAGGGTATACACCACCTCTGGGATGAACTGACAGGCATACACAGAAGTCTTTAAGGAATATTTTTCCAGGAAAATGTGGAGCTTTTTAATTCAGTATATTGGGTGTATAGCTGGCTTGCATTCCCTGAAAGCAAAATCTGCCTTGCCCAGACAATCTAAAGAGTAGGAAAATCTGATTTTAGGGATAAAAAATATATATTTGGCAATAATTGAATTAATCGTTTTTAATAATTTTCCACCAGCAGCAATTTTGTGCCATTTTACTATACATAAATACATCCTACTTAGATCTAAAACACAAGAAATTTTTCTGTACAAAGAAATTGTTCCGCACTTATACCTAATGAGAGGGATTTAGAATGCTCCTTTTTGTTGCCAGCACCTTGCCATCACTTTTTAGGTGCTTATCCAAAGACTGAAGCAATTTAAAAAATAAAACCAAAATGATTAAATTGACCAAAAAGACCTAAGGTCCAAATCTATCTTCAGGCTAGCTGCACAGGAGCCAGGAGACCTAAACAGCAAACAATAATTTATTGACTTTTGCTATGAACTGCTTCTTAACATAAGACTCAACATAAGACTCAAGTAAGTGTCTCATTCTGAAGAAGAGACACCTGGGGAGAAATACAGCAAAGATGTATAAAATCTTAAGTAGCCAAAAGCATGCAGAGATGGATTTTCATTTTCTTTTCAAGTACAAGCACTGTGATGGATGAAACACAGCTGGTGTGATACTGATTTAAAGAGGGAAAAAAAGACAGTTCTTCACAAAATAAGCAGCTTATCTGACAAAACTTAAAATGAGTACTAAAAGTTTCAAGGGGTGCCAGAGGAGGCCCATTCCTGTTCACAGAAGTTCAAATTCATAGAAGAGAGCTACAGTGAAGCTCACAAATTGCACTGCAAATACACCCATCTCAAGAAATCCTTAAGCTGCAAATGGTGGAAAACTGACACTGTACAGGTAGTTTTCATGTGCTATTCTTACAGTCCTCCCCAAGGGTCTGCTTTATACTACTCTCAGAGGTATGATAATGAACTCATTAAAGCTTTTAATTAAATACCTGTCTAAAAGGTGACTTAAAGTTGCTAGGATCCCTTCCTTCTTCTAGGGAACAACATTAAGCCCAAAGCACCAGGCAATAAAGCAGATTAAAGATCTCAAAAGAGCTTCCAACTATTTAACTAGAAGGAAGACTGGGAATGTTCAGTAGCACTAAATGAGAGCTCCCTGTGGCTGCTAGAACAACAGGGGGAAAAAAATAGTCCAAATCACAAACCATCAATTTTCAACATTCACTTTGATTAATTATCCACCCCAAAAAACAGTGTTTTCCTTACCTTAAATAAATATTTTAATAAAATCAGAAGAATAATCGGTTGATCCATAGAGAAAGCAATGTTATAGTCCCAGTATCTCTCAAGTGCTTGTATAACCACAGCTTCAAAGCAAAATCATGTCAGAATATCCTAAGAAGGGAAAAACTAATACACACATTTATACTTCACATGGATATAGAGGCAGCCAATGGTGCACTTGAGATGTGTGTCTTTTCTCTGGCCCTGCCTCTTCCCAAGCCTCATATCAAGTTTCCTGAGATCCTTTCATTTCAGTGAACTGTGGATGTGCCTGTTGTTCCCTAGTCATTTAAAAACCTCTCAAGGTAAAAAAATGGTTTTTAGTTTTTATGTGATTACCAGATCAAAATTCATTGCAAGCAGTGCTACCCCTTACTTATTTTCCTTCAGACTCTGGTTTTTTTCTACAGTACACATTTCTATCCAGATGTTCCGTAGTCAGCATGCAAAATAAGCCTTAAAACATATTTTCTGCAGACGTGTTAAGAGCAGCTGTAGAACCACTGGTTATGTCTTATAACCTTACAGGGGTCCCACACAAAGTCACCAGTATAAGCACCTGTAAATAAAGAATAGACAAGAATTCATAGCAGTAGGACCACTGATGTATTTCCCAAAGGCTGCTGAACAAGAACTTGGCTCAGAAAAACTATGCTGGGTGACATCTATCTTTGGCTAGATCTGAAGCAGCAATTTCAGAGTTGAACTTACCTCAGTATAATTCCCACTGCCCTAACCTATCCCCAAATAACATTTTAAATAAAAAATTAGTTTTCCACTATGTTATTTGAAATTAAATCTGTTTAATAAGCTGATAAAAATGGATTACCAATTATAAAATAAATAAAAATCAGTGCCATGATATACGTGTACCATAAAAGAGAGCAACAATCATATTATATACTTTATATTTTTGTAGGTGCTATCATCACATCACACTTCTGTCTTGAGACTATCTTGTCTTACTATCTTGTTTTTCAGTGGGCTGTTCCTAATTTTTACTAAAACCTGTACCCCACTGAACTGTGAATCATGAAATAAGGAATAAAATGAAATAAGGAATAAAATTTTCAACTAAAGCTTTATTTAGAAATTGTAGTAAAAAAGGCAGGCTTACTCTCACCAGAAAAATATCATTTTTGGAGCTTTTATGTTATCCAGACTCAAAGACACACATAGTAAAAGAAAAGCTGCTGCAATTAAACCCCTGATCTAAAAGCATTGAGTCAATCCCCCTGCCAGAGCAGCACAGCACAGCGGTGTAATCACCTGAATGCTATTGTAGCTATCAATGATAAAAGTAAGCTACTGACTATTCAGCTGTTTTGCAAAGCAGGCATGTTCAATTTTTTTTCCAGAGCAATTTGCAGTCATCAGGCACAAAGGGAGACTTTATTAACAAAGTGATTTTTAAGACACCAGCAGGAGCCCTCTGTGTTAACCCCAATAAATTAAATGTGCATGGCACATTCCACCTTAATCAAAAGAACACTCCCCAAAACATAACCACATTCCTTTTGTTCAGCATTTCAAGTGATTAAGTCTTTCACATCATTCACTATTGGTTTTCTCCAGAATGTGACATGAGTACAGAAGCAGCTCTTCAAGCTCTCCCATAAAAAAAACTACTTGTAAAACTAGAAACTACATGTATAAGACATTTTTCAGACTATCTCCTTGAAGTGAGATTCTCATATCTCTGATATTAGGGCATCATTTACCACTGATTTCATTAGATATATGACCACCTAACTAGTCTATATGTAGAATTATTTTTCCAAATAGGTAAAAATGGCTGTTCTTTAATGATCAGTATATGGCTGCCAAGATCTAGGCAATGTATCTTATTTGCTACAGTTCATTGTCCTTCAGCTCTGAATATACCTTTCCTCTCTAAACTGAGATAATTTTTTTAAGTTTTCTTATTCTATAGGCAGCTTCATATTCTACTTGGCATTTAAAGAAAATTTAGAAAAAAATTAGTAGACAATGTTACAAACAAACCATCTCCACCATAACCTTTTCTTAATAGAACCCTTTTTCCTCTTGCATTAATGTGCTGAAGCCTACCCCTCAAAAGATTTTTTTACTTACATGTTTGTGAATGTTTTTTGAAAATATATTCCAGAGGATAGTTGGGAATGTGTAACTAAACTTTCTGCTAATGTTCTGGCCTTCATGCTTTGTCCTCCATGATGGTTATATTGCTATGGTTATGTGTGACAAATCATTTATATTTTGTCCCCTAGAACACACTCTTATGGGATTTTTCCTTTGGACATATACCCATATATGATTACAGCAGCAGCAGCATCTCAAGATAATATCTGCAAAAGGTTTTGATGAGACAGAACTTAAAAAAATTAGTTTAAGTCAATGTTTGCCATTGTCATAGTACTCCTGAGTGGTATCGACATGTTTATTTGGCAGTAAGTTTTTACACAAAGGTGAATCTCTATAGTATTTGGAAATTGGATTTGTTCTTCAAATTCTTATAAAAGGAAGCAAAAATGATGGAAAGAATTATACAGAATTAATGTATAATAATAAAATAATTATAAAAAATAATTACAGGTGCTGAAATGAGCTTATCAGCAGTGCAGAAGATCAAGACAAAAAAATTAGTGTCCAGGAAACGGACTGTGAAAGAAGGGGGAAAGGTGCCACATCTGAAACAGAATTTTGTCACTGCTGAAGCACTGTGAACAGCACAGGGACCATTTGCAATCCCAGAGTGGCTTGCTGTAAATGCCTCTGCCTCTCAGTATATTATGTGGCTTGTAACTGTGTTCAAACACCAAACCTCAGGCCTGATCGTGCCCTAAAATTTCGCCAGTACACAGGTGCATGTATTTGGGAAGAGCTCTGTCTGCAATGTGGAAATAAATCATGCAAATGAATTACGTTTTACTTTTCAGTTTTAGTATACAGATTTGGCTAGCTAAAAATGGGAATATTAGCTGCCTGTATAGTTATACTCTAAGATTTTATTAATGGAAACACAGGATAAGTGGCTTAGACCTAATACTAAAAGCTGTGCTTCAAATTCTAATTGTATATTGGGGCTAGAGTTGGTCTTAAATTACCTGGTAAAAAGGCAATGGAATTATAAAAGTATAATATAAATTATATGGCAAAGAATTACCATTTTATAGGAGCATATTCAGGTATAATCTAAGTGTCGACATATTTTAATGTTAATCCCTAAAATATCTGCATAGTTTTATGGCTAAGCCTTTATGTGGCAGAATTTCTTTTGCAAGCATAGGTAGGAGAACAGAACAGTGGAAATGTAGGAATGAAGAGCCACTGGAAGCAGTTACAAACACGAAAAATGACAAGCCATGGTGGGACTGCAGCAGAAGGCATGCACTCCATTTTGCACAGTTCCTCGCATTTTTCAATGACAGTGTGGGAGTTTCAGAAGTGTGCCTTCTCAGCCTTTCTTTTAGGGGAGTAGAAATTATTCTATTCTTAGTTTCAGAGGGAGTAGGAGGGAGGGAACTCTGTGGGTGTTAAAGATCTTTTGGTCAATAATAAACAGACTAATTAATTTTGGTATTTAACTAAATAAGGTTTGAGTTCGATCAGCTTTCCAAAGCAGCTCACCAAACACCTGTGCAGACAGAGTTACACAAAATTTGAGAATAGGGCTTGAGGCAGAAATGCAGAGTTGAAGAGACACAAGAAAGCCAAGACAGAACCATAAACTGCATCTACATTAATATTTAAGTTGCAGGCAGAGGAAACGCGTGGAGCAGAGCAGTCCTGCCATGCTGCAGGCTCATTCAAACCTTCTCTCTGGTGCGAGGCCTGTGAGGGCTAATTCACATCGTATAAATCAGATCACATTCTGCCAGTGTCATCTTCCTGGAGGTAAAAGGTCTGGGTGAGCTCTCCAGGAAACGGTTCATGGGTTTTAATGATGTTCCCTTTCTGACAAGACCAAAGCAGTCTGAGGTTGAAGTTTAACTGTAAAATGAAAGACAATCAGAGCCACCTTATCCAGCTCCAATGAAGATGTAAGATTTTGCTGTAGGCTTCAGGGAGAATCCTGACACAGCTCCTACTGATTTTTGCATTTAGAAAAGAAAATTGTCCAAGTCGGAAAAAAATAGTTTAATATCGTTTATCTTATTGCAGGTCGTCATGAGGTTAATTTTAAACATAACTTCTTTTATAATTTCCAGGCTTTCCTAAGGCTTTGCATTAGCATTCATCTTAGGGCAAAGCTTAATTGATTTCATCAACACTGATTTATTATCACTCTGCAAAAGAATGTTTATTAAATTCTTTTCAATTACAAACACAGTTCTAAATCTTAGAAAAGCACATGGCTTATAAAAGGCCATAGCTGTTCAATAAAAATGTTTGATGATTATATTGAAAAATGCTATATTTTGAGAGCTTTCTTTTTATCAAATGCTAAATTTGTTAAGTAGATTTGGGCCAAACTCTATTAATGCAATTATAGGATACCAACATCTATCCCAAAAAATCAAAATTATGTATTTTTTTTAAAAGTTGTCCTATAATTTGCTGTACAAGTACACAAACATTACAGCTATGACTATGATTTACCTTCTAGCTCATGACTGCATGAAAAGTTTCTGTACACAAATTCTGACAGTAGTATCAGAGAATATTTTTGTTCTAGGCCCTGGTATATAATACAACTTGAAATATCTGCCTTACAAATCATAAAAACATGCAGATGAAGCATAGGCTTTCTCAAAGTGTCACTTTATTTTGATCACTAGTTGATCATTATTTCTTTACAATGGTTAAATATTTTGCTGATATTTTTCAATGGATTGCTCTTTAATTTTTAAACCAAGTGACTATTTATAATGATATGGATGAGTAGATGAGTCTTGTTAGTAATGACAGATTTCTCTGTATAAGCAATTTTTCATTTTAAGCCATCAAACTTAACGTAGCAAACAATTAAAGATTTGTCACACAACGTAGCAAAATAGCCTTGGATTTTAAGGCAGTTCTAATTGCTTATATTTCATTGTAATAACCCATGTGTTAATCCAATTTTTTTGTAATTAAATTATGACAGCTTGAGATCAAAAGTGTCAGAATAGTTTCAAACTTTTAGACAAGAGTTTCAGTTCTGAATCAGTTAAAAGGAAAATTGATAAGGAAAATATTGTCATAATTTAAATAATTTTCATTCAGTGAGTTTATAAAGAAAAGTAATATTCTAAAAACAAGGTTAAACTTGGGTCCTTTATTTTTAAAAGCAGGTTATGTAGTGTGTTTAGTAAAAGGGAGATGATATTCACCCTAAGGTGCTGAATCATTGATTTTTACAGCTTGATTGAGCATGAGTAACTCACCTAAGACCTTCAAAATATTTGTTTTACCTGTCTTTTATTCCTGGACTCAAAAATTATGAATCCTGAATTCAGGCAATTATCTACATATCTATATTGAAAAAAAATTTAACATTCATTGAACACAAGTCTTCAGACTGAAAAACAAAAACAAAACCCATTATGAATATTTAAAATGTGCAGTACCCTGGGGTTTTTTAATAATATATATATACATATAATCTTATTCTATACTAGCAAACAGCCAATTCCTTTTCTGTGAAAAGTGAAAAAAATTGATATAAAATGGAAACCTTTATATCAGAAACGACTTTCAGATATTTTTAAGGCACAAAAGTTATAAGTCTTCAGATTTTGCTTAGTCGTGCTTCATATTTATATTATACATGAAAATTAAATACATGCCTAAGGTTTCAAGATATTATGACTCTGCCATATACTCTGGAGATTTTCTACAAGTATTTATAGACCACAGCCATGTTGTTTCTCAGTGACTTACAGTGTAAGCCAAATCCAATAATTGACAACCGATTAATGGACAAAAGATAGATTTTTGAGCAACGTAAAAAATGTTACAGTTGAACACACTATTTTTAAATAAATTAATTCAGTAATTTTCAAAATCCTAATATGCTTCTTTCCCATTTAAACAATGATGGTTTTCAACTGGAGGCCTCTAAGTAAATGAACCACTGAGAAATTTTCAACTGTGATAGATAGCCACAATCCAAAATTTTAAAATGCTGGAAATACAGATATTAACCAGCTTTTTTCACCACCTCATCAGAAAGGCACTGAGTAGAAATAAATGATGGATAAACTGCACCTTGTTCAAAAGGATTTATGTTTTTCTTTCTATTCTTGCCAGTATTTTCAAAGACAATTCAAAGAACAACAAATAACATCTTTGCTAAATTTGGGGAAAGTTACATAATAAAGGATAACTGATGACTTTTTAATTTCCCTGCAGAATAGTATGCCCATCCATGACCAAAAACTGTGTCTGGTGAAAGCTAAATCATGTCCACCGTACTGTCAGTTCCATTGGCATGAGCAGTCTATAGGCTCTTGAATGACGTACATAATTTCGGTGCCATTTCCTGAGCAGCGCAAGGGCACAGTCAGGACTCGTGTTCCGATTTCTCGACAACATTTACAGAATCTCAGATGGCTATCAATATTGACATTGAAAATTGTTGCAGACGGGCATTTTCCATCACAAGAAGCCACATTTATCTATGAGTAAAATAAAAGAAAATAAGAATTAAAATTTGACATCTCAAATTTTGTTATAGAAAGATTTCATTTTAAACTTCGTTGTGATTAAAAAAAAATTTTACATTTGAAAAGGACTCTGGCCTTAAAAATTATTTTATCTTCTAAAGTTCATTCATTTAAGTTTAGTGACATTATAAATATTTTTTTTAATTAAAATTTTCTTCATTGTTTAATCATGTGTTTAGTTTCAACTTTTTGCTATGGATACCAAAATTGAATCTCAGTTTACAAATTAACTTTGAAACAGCACAGCTGAATCCATGTCCTTTTCATGTTCACTGATAAAAAGTTAAATACTTCTATGTAACATGAAGGGAAATTTATCTTTCTCCTTGACGGTTAAGAGGAAAAGCACATTAATGCAAAAGCTTTTCCCTTTCTTATTTATACTGTTTGTGACTGAGGGCTGTGTTATCATTCAAAGAAATATATCCAAAAAGAAGATGCAGTAACAAACCTAGTTAGAAAATTATTTGTGCTCTAGATTTCAACAAAGCAAAGCTTTCTCTCACTATTATGTGAAGAATTTTATTAGCTGATAAGTTGACAGAAAAAAGGAATTATACTTTTTAATTAAAAACGTAAGCAGAGTTGAAATTCTGGGAAATCAAGGATGGCTATACTAGGTCTACTTCTCTTTGTGACAGACTTTAACCTGATTTCTTATGTAGGTGGGGCATATGAAAGATGCTTTGACCAATTGTCATGGTTTAAAAAAAAAGCCAAATTTTTGTCTCCTGAAAAGGCTCTTACGATTTCCTCCAGGTACAACTTCCGATAGATCTGGGAAGCCCAGAGATTGGCTAGCTCTGTGACAGCCACTTTGTGTGACCACTTACATACTAGAATCGCTTTGGCAAATCTACATTTTAAGAGCAAGGAAGCCAAACTGTTTCTCTTTTTGTTTCTGGCCATGG
>WEKY01014735.1:2783-21927 GCA_013390045.1 Picathartes gymnocephalus
AAGGGCAGGATGTATTTCCACCTGTCATCTTATAAAAGTACTTAAAATTTAATGGGTCCTCTAATTGAAGTGAAAGGTACTTGTTTGCACTTAAAAATAGCTTTCAGTGAATTTGTCATGTACTGGTAATAGAAGAGCTGTCTTTCTGTTATTAGCACTGCAGAATAAACCTATGGTTAATACCTTATTTACACAAACTGAAGACGTCAAGCGACCTTGAAGCTGCATTGTGTTCAGTGCCCTTTTTATAACCTTAATTACCAGGGAATACAGCGCTTTAAAGAAAGACTAACATTTCACTTTAACATCCACGATAATCTATTATAAAGCCAGCTAAGCCAGCCCCCAAATACAGAGAAATGTTATTACATGCTCAGCTAGCTGTCAAGGGGCCATGAGTCAGTGGCTTACGGTTGTCAAAAGTAACAAGGTTGTTCAGAATTTCCTCCAACAAAGCCAGGCAGCTTATGAAGGGATTAAGCCCTCTTTGATTAGAACAAATGGAACACATCCTGCCCTTTTAATTAGCATTCCCTTTCACTTGGTTTAGTCTGGTAACTTGACACTCTTACTAGCTAGTGCAAGAAACGACTTTCAGTTTTGGCCTACCCATGAGTATTATAGCAGTAGTAAATTAGCGTGCACTAGCTAATTGTGAGCAATCTTAGAGATCATGCTCAAAGTCCTATGAAAATCCCAAGGGCATAATGTCAACAGACAGAGTGTAATAATATTGAATGCAATGTGCAACAGCAGACTCCATGAGCCTTTAGGCACAATATATTGTCCAGAGGCCACAATCTTTCTACCTTCTATCCTAGACAACCAAAAAGATTTTATCAGCTTTATTGATATTCCAGAGGTTTACATTTTAATTTCTAACTTAAGTCTGTCATGGCAACATGTATTTGCAGTGGTGAAGAAATGAGTGAAAAATATGTTGAAAATAATGAAGTGTTCATATAAAGACAGTTTGGTGTGGAAATATTCACCCCTGCTATGTTGAAAAGAAAGGAAAAAAAAATGTTTCATTGGAACACAAACACTGGCATCTTGATTTTATACTGCCTTCCCTCACCCTTTCGCTGTCCTCCTCTCCCTGACTTGGCACCTAAATGTGGATTGGTATTTGATAAAGACTAAAGAAGTTACAGGTGAGTAATGTACTCTCCGGTCTTCAGTTGTGCAAAGCTCTGCATGGTGCACTGAATAATCACTGGATGAAAAGGTCATCAATGTTTTTCAAGCTGCCTACTTTCTCTGATACCCTTCATTGACATTCATTTGAAATAAACCCCACGGTTTTATGTTGCCCCTCTTTGTCTCAAATCAACTGCTTGAATATGTACTTGAGAATGTCATCCTGCTCACCCCTATCCTATCATTCCCTCCTTTCTTCTGTCCTTCCTTCTATACAATATTAAGTGCAAAATATTGTATAGAAGGAATATCCGGGTTTGTTTAGCGTAAACAGTGCTGACAGTCAGCTCGTGTTTCAAGAGCAGCTGCTCATCTCCCACTCTCCACCCACTAGATATCAACCCTTCCTCAGATCTGCCCTGTGATCTTCTTGTGTAATCACTCCCTAACATAGTTCAAACAAAATTATCTGTGTTAGAGAAGTTCTAACTTTTAAAGAGTTTGAGCTAACCAAAATGATATTAACTTAATGGCTTATTTGGGAAGTAGGTATAATATAATTCAATTAAATAGTCAAATTTTACTTTTATCTTCTGTATTTCTCATTCCTAAAAGTACAAAAGCAGCATAGTATTTGATTTATATGGTCTTCTGCTAGACCACAAAACAACTAATTTGAAAATGCAGAAGGTTTTTTGTTTGTTTGTTTGTTTGTTTGAAGGTCCCTTCCAACCCAAGCAATTCTGTGATTTTATGATCCACTGGAATTAGATTTCATGTATTGTCTCCCAAAGCTGTTTCGCTATGTCTCCCACCAGACCTTTGTTGTCCTGCAATAGGGCACTGAAGCAGACAATATAGCCCACATTTTTGTAGATATTTAGACCTTCATTTTCAGTTCACACTAAGACTTTGGACTCTTTGGAAATACATGAGGGAACTTAGCTATCACTCCTCTCAAATTCTGTAAGTGGGCACTATTTTCTTTGTGCAGAAGAGCAGAATATTTGGTGTCTCTGCAGTATTAGGTTTAAGAAAATCTGCTGGGAATTACATAGAGTAGCCTGGGTTTTGTTCATTGCCCTTTTACTTCAAGTGCTTCACCTCTTTTTCGGTTAGTTGCTTGCCTGAAGGGAGGAAGCAGTATAAATTACTGTAAAAATCTGTAGTAGCTGAAACTGCACTCTTAACTCAGCTCTTGCACCTTTCTACAGTCTGTATTTTTGCGTGGCCCCTGACAAAAAGATGCAAAGGATATACTTCAAGTTGACTTTTCAGACCTCATTAATATCCTAAATCATTTAATGAGGCAAATTGTGCATGCTTAAAAAGTCTGCATTCTAAGAGACAATTCTGATTCATTTTCAGGAATAGTATTTAAGAAAAAACAAAAACAAAAATAAAAACAAAACAACAAAAAAATTCAATATGAAAACTCTTTCTGAAGATAAAAATAAAAAGTAAGATTATTTGCCCTTGAGAATGAACAAACTTCAGAGAACAGATCAGTGTAGTTTTTTTTTAATTTAAGAAGAATTTCTGTTTTAATGAAAGAAAAAAATTTATTTCAGATTGCCTGTCAAAAGTAAGATCTTTTATAATGATGTATGAAATGCCACCACAATGACTTTTCTCCTTAATATATATTTTTAAAAGATGATGGGCATGTTTTGGTTTGGGCATAATAATTTAAGTCATGCACATCATTGTAGCTTCTTGTAACTTGACTTCTTGTTTCTTGTTTTTCCATGTTAGGTTGGTTTTTTTTCAATTTATCCTGGAATGTAAAAATCATTTGAAAATGACAAACCACCTAGTTTCAGGTAGACATTTTCAAAAAGAAATTTTCTTGAAAAAAAACCATAATGAAATTAAGTGAAATGATTTCTTTTTTCTCTTCTTTTCATAGAGACATTTAAGACATTTAATATTCTATGAAATAATGCTTTTTAGATTGTGTTTCTCAGATGAATAACATAGAATTAAAGTCATTGAACAGAAGCTGTAAGGTAGTAATTTAGTTTCAAGAATATTAGTATAGAAACAATGTGGATAAGTTGCAGGATGAAATATAAAAATAATAATAGATTACATCATAGGGAAAGTAGAAAAGGGGCAAACAAAAATATTCAAGAATTTATCCAGAATGTGAGAAGAGGTGGAAAAAAAGGATATAATTGTGTTTTATGCATTTCCTTAGATAAGTTCTTTCATATGTCAGGATTGAACATAATGAAATACTGCGAAAAAATGCTGTTTCCTTTTTCTTTTATGTGTGCCATAAACACCTACTAAAGAATTAACTACACAAGAGAAAGGAAGGGTGCCCTTGTCATTTGCTAGTATGACTAGAAAAACTCTTTGATTTCATCTGTAAACCTACACACATCAGATTGGAAAAAAAAAAATGGTGGAGTAACATCTAGCAAACAAATTACTTGCGAAAAATCCAATTGCTAGGATGCTTTGCTTGTGTCCCAAACCCCACCCCATGCCAATACAAAGACAAAGATAGTGTGTATGCACAGACTCACACACAACTCTGTGTTTACAACAACCCACACACATAAATATACTAGAGTGAAACAGATAAGGAGACTCTCTACCAGAGGTGGAAATATTTGTGTATCTTACCAGCTATCTAGCTGTGCTCAGCTGTTCCCAACTGATTGTTCATTTGCCTCAGTGATACAAACAATGCAATTTCATGATAAACTAATACAAGTTGCATTAACAATTCATAATTGAAATTCAACAGGAGAAGAGAAAATATGCATTTTTAATCTGTACCAATGTCATTAGTCTTCCAGGTGCCTTTTGAAGGGGAAATTTTAAAGAAAATAATTGGGTTTTTTTCTAGAAAATATTTGGAAATTCAAAGTCTGCGTTTTCTGGGGTTTTTTTAGATGTGAATCTGTCTGTTTCTAGTCTTAAAGGACGTCAGACTGTGTTTCCAATTAAGTTTATTGGAGATAAACTTCATCTGTAAGGAAAACAAACAGGCTACAAGACTCTGGAGTGTGCATATGAAGGAAATGGAGGGATATAAAAGGGCTGTCATTAGAGTAATGTCTAATGACTGCTAAATAAAGGAGAAATGAAGGAAGCCAGTTAAAGATTAAACAATATATGTCTACTTAAGCTTGAATGGGAAACACAAATATTTGTTAGTGCAATTCATAACTGATGATTACAGATCTGATGTATTTAGGTATTGATGTACTAATTTATTATACATTGCATGTATAATAAATAATGCTAATTTAATTTGTCTGATCAAATTAATAGGGGAGGGAGGAACAGAAATTGCTTTCCTGGGAATGTTATAAAAGCTTCACAGAATAAAAAGGAAACTTTGAAGTTAGGCAGAATAGAGGAGGCTCTCGTATCAGAAGTTTAAGGCAACTTATCACAAAAGATGAATCCTCCTACTTGTTTTTGAAGGTACTGATATTGATAAAGGATAATAATAAGAAATTAATCTATAAAAGGAAGGCATCAATGCAAAATCATTCTGAAATAATTTTTTAAATAATACTATGATAATGAGACTGTTTAAGGGCTTGGCAAGATGAGTGTTTCAGCTATGGTTAGCTTTATATTAATGTTTAAAGATGCATAAATACATTTAGATTACATTACAAAATTACTTTTGTTATCCATTCATCAAACATTTTCTTCCTGAATACATAGACACGATTCTGTCTTTATTTTTTTAAATTTTATATGTTACTTAACCTGCTGGTATTCTGTAGGTGCTAAGATGAGCTATCATATCAATCAAATTCTATATTGTAATCTGCACAGTTTGTGTGGCACAGTATGGCAACAGATTAAAAAAAAAAAGCTCAGAAAAATCCACTATTTTTAAGAACCTAGAAGATGAGATATGAACATAACAGCAGATACATATTCACCACAAACTTTAAAGATCTAATTTTCACAAACTCTAGATGCTTCAAGTAAAAGGAGAATTAATTCTACTGTAGTTAAGATAAATTCAAATTATATCATAGAATGATTATATTATTCTTCCTGTTACTAATTTTAAGTGATAAATTGTGTAGAAAAAGGTGTAAGTATAATAGACTGGTGTATTCCAAAATTTGTCAAACAGGCATACTTTGCAATCAAACTTTTTGCAAACTTTTTTGAAAGCTCAAATACGTATTGATAGAAACTATTTGACTTGAGAAAAACACTACTGCTAGCTCTAAATTTGGCAGGAATCATGACTCAACAGATGCTCCTTACGGAGATATTCTGCGGTATTGGTAGTCTGACAGCAAGAAGAGAACTACAAAGCTCACAAGAGAGCTGGTGTTCTCTCTAATCATAGACGTTTGTTGTTCTGTCCAATCATAGGCATTCACAGGTCATGTCCATGGCTCCAGAGCTGTGCCACAGCATTGCTCAGGATCCTGGTTGTACTGACAATCTTTTGGTACCATGGGTCCTATTAGCATCAGCTGATCCAGCAGCTTTGAGAAAACCATACGCATATGTGGTGAAGAGGAGTCTAGTGTGTTGGAAAACTCCTTCCACCGAGGAGTGGAAGAAGGGAAAGAAGCTGGCAAGCATTTTTGAGTTCCCTAATATGCAGTTAAGGGAGCAACTCGACATTTAATTTCAGGCCTACAGTTTAGTTTAAGGCACAGTTGATAACAGTATATGTGACTCCAAATTGAGAGGTTTGGTATCATGTTGAATATACTTTAAATTCTTATTGAATATACATTTTGTCTGCAATTGACTGCAGAGCTACATCATACAGAGCTGGAAAATTTGGCCTAGGAGGCAGATATTTTGGATAAGGCTTTTGTTACATAGCTGTACTTTTCAACACTTATCTAAAATGTCAACAGTTATTTAAATTCTCCATATATCATTTCTTGTTATATTATTCAGATGCCAATTTTTTAAATTATTATTTTCCTGAAACAGACTTTTATTTGTGAAAGTAGCTGCAATACTCTATTCATAATTACAAGTCACATAGTATATAGGAATAGTGCATGCAACAATACAATACAGAAAACAAGGTGAAATTACAGCTCTTATCTTTCTGTTTACTAGAATTAGTTACTCAGCAGAATCAGTTCCCTGCTAACTGGTTAGTGAAAGCAAAACACATCCTACTCATGTGTTGACGTATATCTCTGAAAAATATTGCGCACTAGATTTAAAAAAAAGAGGGAAATTTGGTGGTTTATGGCTTTGGAGGGATGAGGTCTATCCTAGAAAATTAAGAAGAACATGGTTCGTTGGTCCTGAGGACATAGAACGTGGAAAATATTTAATCCATACAGCTATAATCCCTGCCTCTGATAAACAGGTGTGTTCTGTTGTAAGAGAGAAGAGCAATCATTTTAGCAACAGTGTATTCTTGCCCTTAGTCTCAGGCATATCTGAGGTTTTTACAGGGAAGCACTGCTTGACCTGACCAAATCTATGCTAACTGTTGAATAGTTTGGTCTTGTGCCCTGGTCAGCTCAGCATTTTAAGTAAAGATATAGCTGACTGATTTCTCGTCCTTACGCACTAACACTGTACAGTGAAAGAAACAAGAAGAACTTCTACAAAACCATCTCCCTGAAATCCCTCATTCCAACATCCATTAAATCTCCCAAGCCAACATTCCCCACAGTCAAAAGAACCTACCAAGCAACCAAAAACCCCACTACTTAGCCAATGATTCTTTTTCCCAAGTAGACGTGTCTCTCTGATCAGTATGGGTAATTTTCAGTTTAATATATTTGTCCAATGAAATATTATGTTTCCAAAAGATTGATACCATAATCTAAAAATTTAATTTTTGTTTTCTTTCCTATAAAAGGATTAATTGATCTTTTGTGATATTGGAAAAAGACTCTTTTTTTTTGTGAAGTTCTATGAATATTTTAATATTAAGCAAGGATTATATTGATCTGCTGGTAGATTGAACACCGGATGAAGTCCACATTGGTTCTCTTACTTTTTCCAGGACAGCAGTGTTGGACAGATGTGAGGCAGGATCATTTGCTGGCAGTGAATATATACTTTATCAGATCATAGGTAGTTATTGCTACCTAAAATAGCTCTCATATTTTTAAGACTCATTTCACTCTTCAGTTTTCAGAAGTTTGATTAATAAGCATAGATACTCCTTTATTCCTGGCAGCTTTTCATGTTAGTGTCAAATGCATGTCTCATTTAGTTTTAGTTGTTTAAGTTCATGTGCCTAATTATACTACTATAATGGAAACACAAAAAGTTTAGAAAGGGTTGCCCCCAAAGTCTTCTGAAACCTGGAGCTGTTTCAATATTTCATTATTTCCGTAATATTTCTGTAATATTTTAACAATAAAGAAGGAAATTGTTATTTTAAAGCAGAAAAAATAGTTGGTGAAATATTTTTTTTGTATATGGTTGCATATTCCAAATTTGTCATATGCCTCTGAGATCATTCTTTCATAAGTTTAAAGATCTTGAGAAATACAATTATATAATGGTACTGGCCATTACATTTTTAATGTTCCTTTTTGTTAGGAGGAAGAAACTGTAGACTTTTAAAATGTGTTGGGATTAAGCTTCATACTGTGCTAGATAACTTTACAAGTAATCTGTGTATTAAAAAGTTATTAAAACTCTGGGTTGGAGATAGAAGACAAACATTGAATGTAGGAAAAGAAAAAGAGGATTTTTCTTCAGGATACAGACAGGCATATTGGCTTCACTGTGACATTGATATTCATTGTGCCATTTGGGGCATTTCTTGAGAAATGGCCAGGTAAAGAAAGTACTCCAAAGAACAGGAGTAAAGCTGCACTATGCCACATGTAAAAACAGATTAACTGGTACATGAATTTAGGGAATCTTTCACATGCATGAGTCATGGGTTTTGCTTCCAGAGGTTAGACGTGGGAAAGCAATCTCAAAGAAGGAAGCCTCTACGTGTTTGACAATTTTTCTTCTCTTATTTATCTCCTTTGAGGAACGACTTCCTCATATGCCAAACACATACTTTCATTTACGTATTTTTAAAATTTTTCTTTTTCCCAAGAAGATCCCTTTTGTTAAGGCTTCCTTTTAAATAGATGAGATCAATTTGGAATGGATACCACAGTGGTGTATTTTTTGTTGTGCTGTCAGAGATTAGGATAGGTTGCGCTGCACTTGACAGGGCCCGAGAGCAGTCACAAGTTTCACTGCCTCTGTCCAGCCCTTCAGTAGCTCTTCCCACACTCCAGGGCACATATAGAACTCCCACGGCAGCCGCCCTGTGACAATTTTATAGAATTTTAGAAGCTTTGTGAGTGTGAATGTGTCATGCAATTAGATCTTCATCCAATAAAGGAAAACATGGGTTTTTTGCAGATTCAGAGAGAGAAAATCCCATCCACTCAAACTAAACTTAGGAGGACAACCCCTGTTTCTGGGATCCATCAAAGGCATATTGCCTTTACCCACCAATTTCTAAAAGCCTTCACACCTCTTTAGAATAACTGGGAACCTAAAGTTTAGATAGATTGGACCCATTGTAAAGCTGCACAACAGTTTATTGGTAAAAAGACGCAGATACTGAATAGTGTAGGATAACATGACAGGAAAGAATTTAAATTGGCACAAGATATGATATCTCAGATAGCTATAAATACCTGTGTTCAGATATCTGAAATTCAGAAGTGAATGTTTGTGGCTTATCTCATGTCCTTATGTCCGATGCCCATAGCATTTCCTTTGTATATCTTCTGTGCACCCCCAAAAGCTTTGGGAAACTCAATTATTTTTGCTGAATCAGACCATATATACTTAAAAATCATGGAAAGTTGTCTAAATCTACATGGAACAGAAGATGATTTTAGTTATGATAGATGCAGTATGCAGTATTGAAGCTCCAGTTAAGCTTCAAATGCATTTGGAAAATAAAAGTGCTTTCTCAGGTATTTATGAGACATAGTTAATTGAAGAATTGCTGGAACTCTTATGTTTCATGACTTTTAAAAACTGTCACATCTCAAAAAGCTGTTTTAATACTAGAAGATGGGTTAGAACTGACCTTAAAGTTTACAGAAATAATGGACTGAAAGTGAAGAAGCAGTTGACTATGCATATGGTATTTGTGCTGCTAGGGAAATAAACCAAACCAGAACACTAAACCTAAACAAATACTTCAGATAATCCAGAATAAGTAAGTGGTTTGAAATTTGAAAAAATGTATGCTTCTTTATTTCTTGTACATAAATATTCCATTGATGAATCTACTCTCTAGAATTTGTGTTGCAATGTCACATTCTGGGCAAGTATAGTGAATATGCCTAGACAATGAAGTGTGAACTCATAAATTGAGCAATTGTACTTAAAGTTATTTCTTATTCTCCTAAGCCATCTTCATGCTTTGAGCACTATTAGATAATGTTACTAGTCATAATAAAATACTCAATATCACTTACTTCACTACTCTTCCTGCCCAAATAATTACTTGCTCCAAAGATCAAACATCAGAATCTAATGACATGGTTAACAGCAAATGTGAATATTAAGGTATTCAGGTTCAAGCAGTACATCACACAGGAAAGTAAATTTCCAAGTCAGCAGGACAAATATCTCACCATTGTTTTCTTCTAGTTGAAACTATTAAACAGCACCAAGAATTTCCATAATCATGTTTTTAAGCACCCTTCTGCTCCCACAAAGTTTTACAGAGGAAAGTTTAAGACTTAGTTATCCTAGATGCCCTCCAATATTTGTCTCTGTCAAACCGGCCAAAAAGCAAAGTTGTTCTTCCTCTTAAGTAAATTACTGTACAATTTCTATGGTGCACAAGATTCTTCCTCCTAGAAGATTTACTCCTACACTGAGTGAACAATATACAGTTTACTGACATTCTATCCTCTAATGAACATGTTGAACTTTGTCAGGATAACACTACTTACAAAAGGTCTACCTTTAGGAAGTCTAGTTACATAATTATGGGCAGGCACACTGTTATAGCAGAGAAGTAAGTAAAGACTATAAAGTAATTTAGGCAAAACTGAGTTTAATACTGCTAGAACATGTTCCCATTTGTTGATGTTACCAGTTGGAATAAAGCCAAATTTACAGACACATAAGAATTTAATACAAAAAACTTGAAAACAAATAACTCAGTAATTATTAGAGTCCCAAAATTATTACAGTCTATTAATCTTCTGTTAATATTCACCAAAATTCAGATAAATCCTTGTTTCTTATATTGCAATAAAAATATTTATTACTCATTACAAGAAACACATGACAGGACAGCTTTCCTAACACACCTAATCACAACTACAGGATTGCTGAGCTAAGGAAGATAGCAAAAAGAAACACAAAAGGACAAATGCCACTCCTCCTATCCTTATTTCATGAGCAACACACCTGTTTCAAGATACGATGTTCCGTCTGAAAAGAACAAAAAAGCCATGCTAAGTGTCCTATCTGTTTCTAAGTTATCTATGAAAAGAAGAGAATGATGAATTTGATCAATTTTCTTCCAGCAGCATCATGTAAAGAAAAGATAGTTCACACATGGAAAATTTCTTTACAGGACTGGTTTACACCATGGGATTGAAGATTTATAGAACAATTTAATAATCATTAGTGAGGGGCCTATAAATATAATCTGATTTAAATTTCTTCTTAACTAAATTTGACTTTAAAGTTAGAGGATGTGCATCAGGATTTTGTCCAATTGTTTTGGTATCACCAAAACCAGAGATTCCTCAGCAATTCTGCGCAACCTGTTCCAGAGTAAGAATGCTCTTAGTGAAAAAAATATTTCTTAATATCTTATTTATTGCAACTTCATCCACTGATTTTTATCTTTTTACTGTAAAACTCTGAAGACCATGATTCATTTTTTACCCACAAATGATTTTCAAGGAATTGAAGACACAAGTTGGATCTCCCTTACTTTTCTATCCTTATATATTTTGCTTCAGGACCCTAACTGCTGTGCTGTCTCTTCACTGGATTTACTGCTCTAGATGCATACTCACAAGTGCCAAATAGAAAAAAAACAATCTAATTGACTTGCTGTCTAGACGCTTACTAATACCTGTCAGTTTGCTGAAGGTCTTTCCTACATTGGCACACATGTTCAACCTACTGTCTACTAGAATTTGAAAAGCTGTTTTCTTGCAAGACCGTTTACAGCTTGTATTGTTTCATGCAGTTATTCCATCCTTATTCCATCCATTCCATCCTAGGTACAGGTCTTTGCTTTTATCTTTTTTGACTTCCTAAGATTTCTGTTCACAGTTTCTTCAACCACTTGTAGTCCCTTTGATTAGCAGCCTTAGTCTCCAAGATAATCCAACAGATCATCTCAGTTTAGTACCATCAGTGTAATTAGATGAGACTAAGATTTCTTGCCTAATTTTAGGTATCTACTAAAGGTGTTGAGACTTCTTGGAGTATCTAAGATATCCCACTGGGTTAACATTTATGACACAAGATCTTGAGAAACGTATGTGCCATTTGACAGCAATAAAAGCTAACTGGAATTTGTTCCCTATGTCATGCAGATGCTTAGATGGAAACAAAATAAGTGAGTAACTATATTTAAGTAGTTATCGTGGTTTGACACTGGCCCAACTCCAGGCACCCACAGGAGTCGCTCGCTCACTCTCTCCTGCCACAGCTGGGCAAAGGAGGGAAAAGAAAAAAAAAAAAAGAGAAAGAATAACGACTGCTTCATGGGTGAGATAAGGATCGGGAGAAATATTTCAAGGGCAAAACAGGCTCAATAAAGTTGCAAAGTGAATTTCATTACTAACAGAATCATAGGAGGAAAATGAGAAGTAAAGTATGCCGTTAAAACACCTTCTCCCCTACCCAGCCCCTCTCTCCTTCCCAGCGACAGCGCAGGGAGACAGGCCGTGGGGCTTTGGTCAGTTCATCGCCGAGATTTTCTTCCGCTGCTCTGGGAGAGGAGACCTTCCCCTGTGAGGCCGTGGGGTCCCTCCCACGGGTGACAGTTCTCCGTGAGCTTCCCCGGTGTGGGTCCACTCTCACAAGCAGAGTCTTCCCAAAACTGCTGCAATGTGAGTCCCTCCCACGGACACACAGCCCTCCCAGAGCTGCTGTAGCGTGGGTCTCTCTTCCCACGGGGTGCAGTCCTCCAGGGACAGGCTGCTCCAGCCTGGAAGCAGGGCCCTCTCTCCACAGGGTCTCCCACTGGATCACAGCCTCCTCCAGGCATCCACCCGCTCCGGCACGGGTACCTTCCCCACGGGCTGCGGGTGGATCTCTGGATCCCCCGTGGGTCCCCAGGGGCCGCGGGTGGATCTCTGCATCCCGCGTGGATCCCCACGGCTGCGGGTGGATCTCTGCATCCCCCGTGGATCCCCAGGGCTGCAGGGGCACAGCTGCTTCACCACGGTCTCACCACGGCCTGCAGAGGAATCTCGGGTCCGGCGCCTGGAGCACCTCCTGCCCCTCCCTCTCCACTGACCTTGGCGTTGACACCTTGTTTCTCTCACATGTTCTCACCTCCTCCTCTTCTCTGACTAGAAGCAAAACCCGTGATTTTGTTTTGATTTTCTTCTTAAATATGTCATCACAGAGGCGTTACCAACCTCTCTCATGGCCCAGTTTTGGCCAGCAGCATCAGAGCCATCAGCCATTGCCTCTGCTGGACATGGTGGAAGCTTCCAGCAGCTTCTCACAGGAGCCACCTTTGTGGGCCCTCTGCTACCAAAAACCAGGCTGTGCCAAACCATAACGGCGGTCTATATGCACACATTGACCTGTGAGCTGTCTATGCTGCCATTATAGTCTGTGGGGATCTGGAAGTTTGTTTATTGCCCCATACGTGTGTTTAGTGTGCGATGAGATCTCTAACAGCGATCTATTTAAGGAAGTATCTACACGGAGCTAGCAGAAAAAACAAAAGACCTGCATGGGAGACCTGTGTAGTCCTATACTGGCACTTGAGGTCACTAACGTGACCTGAAAAAGAATTTCAAAGGGGCCGTGCACGTATTTTGAAAAAATGAATCAAAGCTGTATCAAAGTGGAATTGAGGAAGTCTAAGGAATTAGTTCAGCCTTTAAGAGACTTGCAAATTTAGTCAACTGAACAGCTTTTTAGCCTATATAGGTTTAGTTCATTTGCCCCAAATATAGGCTCTTGGAGCCATTTATGATATGCCGAGATGTCCAAGATTTACACACAAAAGTGACAGATGGGATATAAAGCAGACCTATGTCACCCTGAGTGGCAGCTGGAGTATTTGGAAAATGGCATGAGATGAACACATTTAAGCAAATTGTTTGAGTCTCAATCAGTGTATTGACCATAAATTTTATCAGTTTAATTAAATGTAGGCACCTACTGCAAATTTGCTTGCCCTAGAATATTAAAGCCATCTTAGTGATATGGTAGACCGCAATGTTTTCAGAAAGTCTTTATTGTTCTGAAACAGAAACTGTACAACAGACCAAAAAACACCCAACACCAAAAATGGTACTAGTATTCTGTGCGTAGGCAGCTGAACTAAATCCTGCGTAATGTGGGTGAATCTGAATTCCACCTCCATGTACAATGGTGAAGTATACAGGGAAGACTAGAAGGAGAATGACTGAAGTGAATACTGTATTGGTGGGTTTTTTGCTAATATATATCTAATTATGTACTGTGAGTCTTATGCAACATGAATTATCTGTGCTTTATGTTTAGCAATATAAGGCAAGAAGCATAGAAAGGTAAAATAATGCCTATCAACCAACCTATTTGAAAATCTACAAAATAGCACTATTTAAGCAACCCCTTTTTTTTTTGTTGTTTATCACATAATGCTTCACAGGAATAACAAATCATTTTTTCACTTGGTTTATTATGCAATAAAATGATAAAACCTACAAGACTTTTCTGAAATGATGCCACTAACAGAGATACCAGGTGTGATTTACAAGAGCATAAATCTTCCATCTGCTACATATACAAGTGTCTCTGCCTTCACATTTCTGCGAAAGATGATCCCAAATTCACTTCTTAGAACACTAAAATGATGGCTTGCATACACTGGAAAAAGAAAAAATTGTTCTTTACAGAGAAATGTTGTTCAAAGTTCATAACTTGCATTTTTGTGCCTTCAGGGGGTCACTGCTAGAAATCAGGGAACATGTGAAAGAAAGGTATAAAGTTCTAGTTCTATATTAACCAATATTGTAATGTTGCCACCTATAACTCACCTGTGATTGACTCTGCAACAAATTTGCAATAACATTATATAAATAATTATATTTTAAAATTATTTTACATACACCCAGAACCACAGAAGAATTCAAGTACCTAAATAAGCTGAAATTATATTTAGTCACTTAAAAGCAACATTCCGTAAAACTTGTCCTGGTCGTATCACTTAATCCAATGTTTGTTTCCCCTTCTCTCTTTTTACCTGTGTAGTGCTTATTAATTTCAGTTGTGCCTTTATTGATTCTAAAAATTTTACACATTTCAATTTTCTCATGTACGTGGAACAAAGATTTTGTATTTTTAACTTAAATACCCCCACCATTTTCTGGTTTTATCTATTTCTTCTTGAAAGTGTATCCTCAGATTTATTGCCATCTCATCAGATTTGGAAATAATCTAGATTGCGACTGGAAGTTATGATACAATAGTGTGATATTGAAAAAAATCTGCAAATCAGACCATTAGTTATATTCTGGCTATCTGGTTGGAGTTCTTACTGTCATTTCTCCCCACCAAATCATATATTCTAATTTGGAAATGTTCATAATCCATGTTTATCAAGCTCATTGTTTTCTTATAGTTGCTGCCTTCAAGTTTACTAACAGTAGAATAGTATCCTAATTCCTTAGTTAGCAAGGATAATCAAATAGCTTTGACTTGCAAATGTATTTTTAATAATTAAAAAAAAAAAGGACAATAAGAATTTTAACTTGGAAAGAAAAAGATCAGATTTTCAGGTACCGTTCTTAAATAATTCATCAAAAATAAAATGGGGGCGGTGAGTGACATAAAAAAGAACCATGACAGTTCATTAGTTTTGATGGTATATCACAATGAAAGAATGACAAGATATTCAATAATTCTGAAAGAAAAGGTAATTTGAAACATAAGCTCTATGTTTTGAAGCAGGTGTGTTTAGACAGAGTTGAACAGCAAAAGGAAGCATAGCTTAGATTGTTGTGTTATATATATATATATATATGTATATGTGTGCATGTCTATATCTGACGTGTTTCTAAATTAACATCTCTGAGGCTGTTTGAAAGTGGTACACTTTAAAGAAGTATGCAGAGGTAGGTTTTAATTTAATTGACTGTTCAGAGAGTTGAGTGAAGCTCAAAGTTAAGACCAAATGAAAGTCAGAGAAAACTCCTCTTCAGAGGAGAACTTTTCAGAGCATTATTCCTACGTTTTTCTAGAAAATATTGTGGTCTGTGAAACATAGTTTGCATTGCATATCTTCACTGTTTAAGCTTGCCCTAAATAATTTTTGAAGAATCTGGGTTTGTTCTATATCTCAAATTTCTACATTGGTATGTAGTTCAGAGAGCTGGCATATTCTCTCTAGCATCTGATATACCTCTCACTCCCAGCCCAGTATTTAAGTTAGATATCTTAGTCTGAAGGATGACTCTAGTAGCATTCCGCCCCCACCTTTGCATTTTTTTTCCTTTTCCTCAAGCAGAACAACCAACTTTGTTCAAAATTTGCACAGGTTCCAAATACATTCTGGTTTTCTTTGTTTTGGCTTGTTCTGTTAGATGCCTATTCAGCTAAAGGGAATTTGTGCTTCTGCCGACAAGCTGCTGCTTTGTGCTGTGCTAATCCTGTCGTTTTGCCTATGGAATATTATAGCACAACTTGGTGTATAAAGTCTCAGTAACCGTTAAAGGTGGCTGTAGCACAGAAATCAAGCTTGAGAATTTAATGGGTTTTTGGTGGCTTAAAGTCTGAGAAATCTCGTCCATTGAAGACTATCTACTACAAGACACTCACACAAGGTCTAGTTTGCATATTAAAAAACGTGCATGTGTAAACACCACATGTAATTTTAGCATAAAATGAAATACAGATACCCATGAGAAGTAAATCTGCAATTTAAAGGCAGAAAAATATATTGATTTGTGTTATCGGAGTTGTTTATATAAACTAATCTGAAATTCTTGAGCAGAAATTCTGATAGAAAGACAATTCAGTCTTCCTAGAATATCAGAACAAATAACAGTAAACAACATAGTAAAATGACAGATAGTCCATAAGATAACACTGTAAGCTCTATAGTTCTGCTTTTCAAAGATTTTTCACAAATTCTTTTGTTTTGAGCCTTTGTATATTTCTTCTGTATCTCTTAAATAGTTTACTATAATACAGAAATTTTAATAATATCCTTTTATATCACCCATCTATTGGACAACGTGTCTGAAAGCAAAATGAATATATGCTTAGGAGTAATGAGTATCCATGGAAGCATATAATGACTAGAATTATTAGGATGTCCTTTAGTATGCTGGAAAAATAGGGAGATGGTTTCACAGTCCTCTCTTTTAAGTAATTAGGTCCTCTACACTTTGTACAGAAGCATATACAGATCCATATAAGAGTAATGCTTTATTTTAATTTAATTTCAGTGGATAATTTGAGTCACATTTATAAATATTAAATAAAACTGGCTGTGATTGTAATTGAAAAATAAGTGCTTCAATATCTACAATTTCAACACATGGATGATGCCCTACAACAATAACAATTTATTTCTGAACTCCTGTTTAACACAGGACATTGTGTGAAGGTTTGTCCAAAAATGTATGACTTTTCCTTTGTCATCAAAGAAAATGTCATGTTTTGCTTTCAGTCTCAGAGTGATAATCTTATATCTGAGTTCAGGGACTGCATTTTCAAACGATCATATTTTAGTGTGAGCTACTGACAAGCTGATATATGAAAAATATGAAAAAGTCTATCAACAAAAAGTGTATCCATAGGACCTTTAGAAGTAATCTTCAAGTGAGTAATTGATTGTAAATTTCTGGTATTGGGACTTCTCACAGCTATGTCCTAAAAGACGTCTGTAGATTTCACATACATTTCATAACAGCCTAAGTAATGCAGGCTAACCCAATTTTTGCAGTATCACACTTGTCAAGGCACCCAGATGATCTGTGCAATCATATGGATTTATGATCCAACAAAAGTAAGAATTCCATAAGGGGATCATAATAGAGAGAAACACTGAAAGAAATACCAGTTCCACACAGAAAATAAGAATAACTTTTTGATAAGTACTTTCAGTTCAGATATGTTCATACTTTCAGAACTATTACTTTTATAGTGAGCATCTTATTAATCTTCCTAAAATAGTTATAAAATAGATGTTGTTTTCCCATTAAACAACAAGCTCAACCTAACGGGAGAATAGAGATCATTTTTACTCCAGGGATTTTACTTACTTAAGGAGATTGTTACAGTTTGCTTCAGTTCACCATGTAGTGCAAATTCACTGGCTAAGCGCCAGATCAAAGAACTACAGTACTGTTCAAAGTGCTATGAGCTGCAATCTGACTTCCAGAGGCATCAAAGAAAATGGAATGGAAAAGCAAAGAAGTAAAAGATGGACAAATTGCTTAAGGTTACAGCATAGTGGCAAAGGCCTCTGATATACAGAAAAAGCAAACAACAAAGCCACACTATAACTCTCCAGTAGTATTTTTCTTTTCATTCCAGTGGGGGAAATAAAAAAAAAAAAAAAGGGTGTATGATGAAAAAACAATATTGGTAATGGAGAGACAAGATCAGGAAGTATCTGGAAGATTGGAATACTTGGTAAAAGTATATTCTCTAAATCTGAAAACCCATGGCTATGGACTTCAGAGAACCCAGGAAAAAGTCCTGCCAGGTGACGGCTGTAACAACACAGTTGCAGAATGTTTCTGAGTCAGTAATAAAGAAGCTTGTTTTGCTACTGTGGCCATTTTAAGAAAGCAAATTTTATTTTTCACATCAAGTTCCAGTCTAAAGTTAAAATATTTCATTTACACTCTTTTTATTGGTACATTCTTTTTCCAGTAGGAAAATGCAGTCATTTGCAGGTGTGATGGGTAGAATTGTCCTCTAATGCTCAGCACTATTTTTAAGGCGGTTATTTTATACTAGGCTCTTCAGTGTTACATGGCTGGAGTCAAATGAGAATTTCAGCCTGCAGGATTCTTTTTCGTTCTCAATTGTAAAAAGGAAAATAAAAGGTCTAAATATGTGGTTATATGATTCAGTTCAAACAAGTCTTATTGTATTGGTTTTGACACTTAAAATACAAAATCTGGTGGAATGCAAGGGAATATCCATGAGCTAGAAGGCTGGCAGAAAGGCGTTACTGTTTAAGGGTGGTAACCCCATGATGATGATGATGACGACTGTACCAATGACAGCCTTTCTTGCCCGAAATATTTCACATTCTTTTAACTAGAAGAATATATTGAGAAATTCTGAGCTCTAGAACAGTGAGCCAACTGACGTCTTGTGGGTTTTCATAGTTGATAAAAATTTCTTTTCCACTGCAATATTACTCTCATGCTTTAGCCATAACTGCAACTTATAGTCAATCCATATTTCCTCTGGATGTTAGTGTGGGATCTCCTAGTGAAACTGTTATATCCAGTATCACTTGCTGGGGTGTCGGTGTCTAACATTCTCTAAATCCTGGTACACAATCAAAACATGCACAGTTTAAAAGAAAAAAGGCACATGGGAATAAAGTACGTACTCAGACAAAAGAAGAAAAGCATTTTATTAGCTTGCAGGTATATTGAAACAGACACTTAATAACTACAAGTAAAATAGAAAATTAGGAACTACAAGTAGTATAGGAATTACAAGTAATATTGATGCATAATTGAGTTGTGTCCCATAGGGAGACATTCACCTCAGAATTCATACTTAAACAGATTAAATACTTGCTACAAAATTATGTCAATGCTGTTTATATTACTAAATTTGAAAAAAGAAAAAGAAAAAGATAAAAAAGAAAATG